>CAEFZY010059558.1:0-10915 GCA_903066815.1 Brachyrhaphis roseni | reverse complement strand
TCCTCCATCTTGTTTCCATCTGGTGAAGAAGGAAGTTGCTCTCAGTGTCTTCAGAGGTTTTTGTGTCGTTTCCTTCAGGTGGAGCAACTCTTCCTCACTTTGCTACTTTCTCCTACTACTCTCCAATTCTGCATTATCTGCTGTTTTTGTTCACGTTAACTTTATGATTTCTGTTTTTTCCTTCATAGAAGTAACATCTGACGCTTTTAGTCTCTTGGATTTCACTGTTTTTGTCTCCAATAAAGGATTAACTGATGCCATTAGTTAATATTTCTGAACATTGAAAGTTAAATAACTTTTTACAAACCAGCAACATAAACTGATTTTGATATATTTTTATTAAAACTGCAATTAAACTGGAATGAATGTGAATCTGTTGACATGACTACATATATTTTCTTGTGTTTGTAAATTGTGAATCAGTTCTACAAACTAAACTTCTAGTTGTGAGCAGTAATCTGTAGAGATGGAGACGTGGACACTTGAGCGTCCAGATGTTCCCGAGAGTCCAGATGTTCCACAGCGTCCAGACGTTCCTAAGCGTCCAGATGTTCCTGAGCGTCCAGATGATCCTAAGCGTCCAGATGATCCTAAGCGTCCAGATGATCCAGAGCGTCCAGATGTTCCTGAGAGTCCAGATGTTCCAGAGCGTCCAGATGTTCCAGAGCGTCCAGATGTTCCTGAGCGTCCAGATGTTCCTGAGCGTCCAGATGTTCCTGAGCGTCCAGATGTTCCTGAGCGTCCAGATGTTCCAGAGCGTCCAGATGTTCCTGAGCGTCCAGATGATCCTAAGTGTCCAGATGTTCCACAGCGTCCAGATGTTCCACAGCGTCCAGATGTTCCTGAGCGTCCAGATGTTCCACAGCGTCCAGATGTTCCTGAGCGTCCAGATGATCCTAAGCGTCCAGATGTTCCTGAGCGTCCAGATGTTCCTGAGCGTCCAGATGTTCCACAGCGTCCAGATGTTCCTGAGCTGAGGTGTGGTGGTACGCAGCCGTTGAGCTATTCGCTCTGTCCTTGTGTGTTTGTGTGTTTGTGTCTTTGTGTGTTTGTGTCTTTGTGTGTTTGTGTCCTTGTGTGTTTGTGTCCTTGTGTGTTTGTGTCCTTGTGTGTTTGTGTCCTTGTGTGTTTGTGTCCTTGTGTCTTTGTGTGTTTGTGTCTTTGTGTGTTTGTGTCTTTGTGTGTTTGTGTGTTTGTGTGTTTGTGTTTGGGGTTTCCCCACCCCTGCTGCTGCAGGGCTTTTGTTTCCTCCTGATCAGCTCTAATGCTGCAGCTCTAATTGTTTAACACAGAAACACGTCTTTTCTCCCTTTAATGTTTTTGTTGTTATTGTTGCTTGTGCATTTATTACAGAACCTTTGTGGATTTCCTCTCCACCCCACTCGTTTCGCTCTCATTCGCTCTTTCCAAAATGCCCGCCCTGGAAAAGGGAGGAGAGGGAAAAAACATGAACATCAGCAAAAAAACCAACAAGGATGTCTGGCAAGTTGCATCATTTTCAGAAACAAACAGTGTGAAACCGTGTTAGCCAGCCTATTAGCATATATACATAAAGAGCGTGTGAGCGTGGCCGTCTGAGGAAGAAAGGAAAATCACAAAGAGGCAAACGTTACTCTCCACTAGCCGTGACGAAGGTTTCTCAGAGAGATAGAGCCGAGGGTAAACATGTGATCAGCTCAGATCCAATCAGCTCAACAAAGGGATCAGCGGCGCCGGGTCCATCTCCTCATGTTCTGTATGTAGGTGTGCCATGGATGAGGAGACGCTCCGTTATCATTTGCATCATAATGGTAAACTGATATGAATAGTGCTAAGCTCCTAACCTCCATGGAAATCACTTACTTCATGAAATGTCCTGGTTTCATCAGACTTTGGGTCACAGCAAGGTAACGTAGGAGTGATGAAGGAACAGGCAGGAACAAAACCTGCTTCATTTGGAGGTTTCTCCCAAATCCTTCCACTTTAACAGACAAACGTTTCACAAGGCCTCCGAAAGTTTTACAGATTAAAATGGAAATTATTGCTAAATTTAGCAAGAAATTCTCTGTCCTGCAGCAGCGATGCTGGATTCTGGGTTCAACTTTCAGTCCGGATATTCCTTCTTCTTTTTCATTCCATCCAATTTATGCATCGATCCCAGCAGTGAGAAATCCCCACATCATGACACTGCCACCACCATGCCTTCAGACCAGAATTGTTTCATTTATAATTGCATCTTAGAAGCTTTTTTACATATTAATCCAGTTGAATAAACTAATTAAACAATAACGGCGGTCGCCTCCGCTGACGGAACGTCAGACGTTCAGGAAGCAACGAGATCGATGGAAACAAAACGACGAGTTGAAATGGTTTCTCTGAAATAATCCTCCACAAAGTTACTTCTAGAAGTTCTGACCCGGTCCATCTTTCCACATGCTACCACACATGGCAAGACAGGAAGCAAATCTTGACCCTAAGTCTAAAGGTCAAAGGTCAAGTGGGACAAAAAAAGAGCTGGGACGGATGAAATTATTAAAGCTCTGCTGCTGGATGAACCTGCAGACCTCCCAGGTCCAGAACCAGAACCAGAACCTGAAATGGAGAGCAGCATTCAGCTTCTATGCACCACAGATCTGGAACAAACTTCCAGAAAACTGAGAACCAGCTGAAACCCTGAGCGTCTTTGAAACAAAGTTAAATAAAACATGAATCTGTAAATAAAACTATAAAACAATTTAAACTGTTGATCTGATGTGAAGTTACTGTAAATAATTTAAAAACAATCATTTGTAGTTTTTAAATTTTACAGTCAAACATCATTTTTAACTGTAAAATCAACAAAATCTAACCATGAAAGAAAAAATACTTTACATGTCATTTTCCCGCAGCTGTTAGTGTTTAAGCTTAAAATGAGTTTTTATTTGTGTTATTATGATGTAAAGCACTGAAATGTACAGTTTAAATAAACTGGACTTGAACTTAAAGTTCTGCAAAAATGTTTTTTAATATTCGACCAGTTGATCCAAAGTCTTTTCTTTAAAAGTCGTCCTGAAGTTTAGCATCAAACATTATCATTCAAAAGGCGTAGAGACATTAGAGGACACACTCAAAGACACAACGCTCAACAATGGGCTCACCACACACACACACCCCCGCCCCCACACACACCCACACACACACACACACACACCACCTCCATCTTCTCCCCAGGAGGCTGCAGAGGCCCTGTACATCCCAGATAAGACTCCTCAGAGGAAGTGGGTGGTGGGGGTGTTGGGCTAGGATGGGTGCTGCTGGTGCAGGATGGGGGTGGGGAGGCAGCTTCAGGGTCACCACAATGGCACGCTCCTGATAGCGCTATCAGCTTATGCTAATCAGGCGCTAAGAGGCAGCGCCATCCTAAACATGCGCCTCCTCCTTAACCTGCGCCGTATCACGATGAGCCCGGCTCATTCAGCAGATGAACCGCCTTTATTTAATGACGAGACGCCGCGCGGAGAGGCAGCGCCTCCAAATTGATTAATCGTGTCGTAAATTGATGTTAAGCGGCGCTGAAGATACGGGACCTCTCTCTTTTTTTGGGACCAACTTGGCTTTTTGAGGCCATTGTTCTGCCAACAATGAAGGAGTACAGAGAGGTTCTGGAGCCGCTCACAGAGTAACGCACCGCTCCACTGCTGCTGAGGCTCACTGCAAGATAAACTTACCATACAACACAGAACAGATCAAAAAGGCCTAATTAAAGTAACAGGAAACTCCAAAGAGAAGCATTTAGCTGCATTAGCTTCTCTTCAAAATGTCTCCAAGTTCAGTTTAACAAATGAAATGATCCAACCTGATCCGGATCCACTGGTTCTGATTTTAACATCTTGAGGATGACCTTTGACCTGCTCTGCTTTACTGAAATGATTAAGATTTTAGTCCAGACTTTGACTAGGCCACTCTAAAACGTTTTATTTTTATTAAAGAAAATGGGAGACCATGTGTGAGAAATAATGATGAAGCTGAAGCAGAACTGGAAAACGGGCCGAGACCCAGAACATCCCAGTAAACCCACCAAGGACCAGTGGAGAATTCAGAAAGAGAAGGTCCTTGGTCTAGTCAAAGCCCAGCCCTTGATCTGATTGAAGTGATGTGGGATAAACAGGAAAGAGCTTTTTTATTTGAATTCAGCGTCTTTGTGGTCGTTGGTCTTTGTTCTGGTTGTGATCAAAAGATTTCAGGCAGATTCTCTTTAAATCTTTTTACATATTTTCTCTTTGATGCTTTGTGTCGGTTTTATTATTTTAATTGTTTTGCTCTTCAGCACTTTGGGCAACAGTTTTGTTTTAAAGTGCTTGATAAATAAAATAGTATTTGGAAATTAATCGATTCATTTTTCTGATATCTGAGGTTTATTATCTGATACAGAAAATCAGCAAAACTGAATTAAAATGTTTGTTTTGTTTAAGCATAAATATACTAAATTATAAACTACCTGTAAAACTGAAACACCAATAACTTCACTTTAATCTGTTCAGTCAGATTAAAATTAGGATTAGAACAAAAACAAAGAAACTGAAAAAATGTTACTGCAGTAAATTTTCCTCCAGATGGTTCAGAAAGTGAAATTAGGAATCCTAAATAAAATCTAAAATAAATAATAAATCATGAAGAGCGTAGAGTTACACTGAATAGATCAGACACACTGCCACAGATATCTGTAGAACTTTGTTCAGGACCGATATTGATATTGATATTGATACCGATATCGATATCGTATCGAATCGTCTGAACTTTTTCCTCAACTAGAAAACTTTTATTCACATCTGGAGTTTTTAGGTGAAACTAATGTAAATATTTTCCAGATGTTGATGTTTGAATCTGATCTGATAAATTCCAGAAGGTTTTTACTGTTGGCCAGTTTAACAACCTCTGAGGCGGTCCTGGTTCCTGACCCAGTGGAACCAGTACCGACCTCCAGCAGCCCCAGTCGGCGCCTCCTCCTCCTCCCATGATCCTCTCTGTTTCTCCTCCTCCTCTCCGGCGCAGCGCCGGGCCCCGGGGCCGAGGTGAGGTCCGCAGATAGAAACCCCATTGTGGTCGGACGGGAAGCGCTTTGTGGCTGGATTTGTCCAGTTTTATGTAAAAGCAAAACTCTTTTCACCTGAACTAATACAAGCTGTGGCGTAAGCCCCTTACTGCCATGTGCTGCATTTTCCCCTAATCTCTCTGGATTCAGCAGCGGCCCGCGAACCTCAGGGCGCGCTGATAAAGCCTTAACTCCATACCACTCGCCTGCTTTCCTCCTCCAGCTTTTCTCACTTCTAACCAGCCTGGCTTCCCGTCTCTCACCCTTTGGCTTCTCCCCGTCCTCCTTTTCTCTTTCCCAGGACACCGATGAAGCAGCGTAGCAAAAAATTAAAGTGATCAAGAGATTTAGAGGAACGGGGGAGAAAATTCACTTTGTGAATCCCATCTAAGAGAGGAGATGAAGAGCTGAGAGAAAGCAGGATTTCTGAAGGGAATCAGCTTCTGTATCTTCTGATTGATTTCCAGAAACTTTCCAATCATCTCTGACCAGCAGAGAAACATCAGACCTGCTTAGTTTTACAGCGTGAAACTGTTTGTTTTGGTGATGCTTTAGAAAAATGGTTTCATGACTTAAAATATATTTAGAGAGATGTTTTTATTTTATTCTAATCTCAAAGTGCTTGGTGGCTATTTGGTATCATCCTGATTGAATAAACCAGATTCATTTATGAAACGTAACTCTGAACAGGTTGAGGAAAAAGAAACCCGACCCACAGAACCGGTTCTGCTTATAACCTGAAGGCCTGACGATCACCTGGTGCAGGTGAGCTGATTAGGAAACAAGGAGCAGGTGTGAAAGCCCTGATTTAAACTACAGAAAATCAATCTAGAAACTCACTTCATCCTGAAAAACTATAACTTATGCAAACACAGAAACACAAAGAAATGATTTGAATGGTTGATCCAAACATAGATATTATTATCAGACAGGACTTTGAGGATTTCCACAGCAAAACGAAAGTGAGAACGTTTTAACTCATTTCTGTCAGGTTGAAAAAACCAACAAAAAGAGAAACTTCAATCTGCAAAAAGTTTCTGTGTTTCTGCCCAAAACTTGTTTTCATCACATCCAGAATTGGGCTGTAAGTTCTGGAATAGAGCAGTGAAGAACCTCCATGAGAAAAAAGATCCTGAAAAATAATCTACATGATGAAGATGATAACATGCAAGTTCTAGAAAGTAATCTTTAAGTTCTGGATGTTTTGTAGAATTTCTGTTTTGTGGTTCTGGAAAGTAACATGTGCATTAGTTATTAATCTCCAGAAAACTTTTTCCATATTCTGCAAACGTCAAAAAACTATTCTGTAAATGTGAATTGAATAAGAAATGACATGAAAATCAATAAATCAGGTTGTTGATGCAATAAGTCATTAAAGATGAACATAAACATGACACATATTCATATTTCACTCACTGGTGTCTTATTAAAGCGTTTGGTGAATAACATTTCATTCTTTGGACATTTGAAATGACACCCTGTAAACTCCCAGAAAGCCATTTTTCGAAGGTAACTGGGAGTTTAACCAGAGTTAAACTGAGAAATGGAAATAAAGTAAAGCATGGCTTTTCTATCTACTGTGTAAACGTCCAGAAATCAACCTGAAAATCTCAGGAAAGTAAACTATAAATTCCAGATTTAACATGTAAATTGCTGCTCCTGAATTGTGTAAATTCCTCAAACTAACCTCTAAGTTCTTTGTTACATAAAAACCAGTAAGACCATTAGCGTTCCAGTCAGAGTCCCAGCAGCTTGAACTGGAACATTTTCCCCATTGAGCTGTTTGTAATCATCTGCTGCTGAGCTTCCTGCAGCTGCAGCCGCCGTCCTGCAGGCATGTTTACCTCAGCACAGGTAGGACGCCGCTCTTTCTCCGCCGCCATGATTTGTCAGAGCGATTCGGATCCGTGCAGAAGCGACTGCAGGTTTTCCGCCTGAGCGACCTGAAGCACGCAGCACTGACAGAATCTTTTTATAACTAAAGATCCTGTCAGGAGCGATTAGCTGCTGTAGCCCACACAGGGACAGCCATGCCAGGCGGCGCTGCTGCTGATGCTGATGCTGCTTCAACGTTTTCCTGCCTGATTCTTCATCTAATCCTCACAGATCCTCTGCTTGTTCAAATGTTTATTTCAAGGAGATCAATCTGCAGTTCTTCCTCCTCTGTTTGGTCAAAACTCTAATTAATATTAAAGCCATGTTCCTAATTAACGGTAAAATATCATTTTGAAACATTTTTATAAATACATCAGAGCTAAAACCTGCAGCTTTTATGCAGGAAAATAACCTGACTGACATATTAAACTATCTTCAGTCTGCAGATTTATTGGAAACTATGAATTATAAACCAGGATTAATCAACAATATTAGATAAAACTGTAAACAGCTGGTGACATCAAAAGTAAACAATGAAGACATAAAATCATTACAATGTATAAATATATATTTAACATGATGCCTGGAACAGTTTTTACATCTTTTTCTATGTATTCTTTGTGCAAGCAGAAATATTACCAAACATCTAAACTTGTCTTTCCTGTAAGAAGGGAAAAGTAGGAGCAGTCTTTCAGCCAGCTGATAGGAAACGTGCAGCAACAGGTGTGGGAAGGACGGCACAGTATTCCAGACAAACTTTATCTACAGAGCCGAGTGTCATCACTGCATGAAGAAATATTTAATGTTTGTTTACAAAGGAAACCTAGAAAAAGAAGATAGATAATAAACTAAAGAACACCACACAGGATTGTAACTTTAAATGTTTAGCAGCTCAAACTAAACACAATCTGAGAGGAAAACTTAAAGCAAACATGTGAGCAACCAGCTGAAACCAGTTCCTCTAGAATCCCCAAATCCAGAAATATGGCCGAGTCAGGAGAGTTTTCCAGAAAATCCAGAGAAAAACACATGGAAGATACAAACGGATGTTCCTCAGGTAGAGCTAACGGCGCTCTGCTAGGTGCTAAAGATGCTGGTCATGAAGGGGTTGAATTATCCTGCAGCATGAAGAGGCAAACCTGGGGAAACCAGCTGGTAGTTTAGATTTCTAAGGCTGACTATCCTCCTGATGGTCCGGTCGACCCGGTTCTACTGGAACCAGAACTCCATCATCTGCTCCACCTCCAGCTGCTGTGGTTCTGAGTCAAACCAACCTGTTCCCCTCCTGGCCTGTGGGGGCGCTGCACCAAGAACCACTGAAGACACTGAGAGCAACTTCCTTCTTCACCAGATGGAAACAAGATGGAGGATCAGAGTTTAGTGTTGGAGGATTTCTCTTTAGTCTTTGGCTAAAGACCAGGAGCCATTTCTGCTGCTAGCGCTAGGCTAGCATGTTAGCTTTGGTTTTATTTACCCAGAATGCCCTGCGCTGTAGTCCACTTCCTGCTTGACGATCACATATGCATTCAAACCGGACCAGTTCATTTCAACTGAACCGAAACAAAAAGTTAAAACCTGAAATAGCAGCATATAAATAAAACCGGAGAGCAGTAGGAGAATGTAGCGGAGTGTAAAATGGCTACAGAGCTACATCAGGCAGCCAGTGCAATACAAACCTTACAGAAACAGATTTAATTGATCATATTTTTATCTAGAGGAATATAAGTTTGACTCTTTAACTGAAAATGAATGAAAACAGTAAAAGAATCAAAACCTGCTGAGTTCAATGGAGATGAACTGAAATAAAGAAACAAACCAACATGAAGCTCTGAAGGGAACCAGCAATCGCCGTTCAGAGCTTCATTATTTCACCGAAGCCTTGACAGATCAAACTCTGCTCCAAACAGAAACATTCAGGAATGATTTGACCCCTGACCTCTGGCATTTATCAACAGTACGATGATGAGCTGAATCTGGACCAGCGGAAACTTCAAACACTTTCATCAGTGGGGGTCAGAGGTCATGCAGGCACCAAAACCCTGAATGAGCCTCGGTGATCCATCAGCGCAGCACCTGAGCCGCGCCGCCATCTTGTCTTCATGACTTATTGAGGAGGCGGCCGGCGGTATTTCCTGTCGCCGCTGATGGCAGTGGAAGCCATTTGTCACAACAGCTTTACCTTCGCTGGAGGAGAAAGAGCAGGAAATAAATGATGGCCACCCTGATCCCAGCTGGCCACTAATCTTTCCCAGACGAACCGCTGAAGTCCTGACGGTCCGACGGAACCGCCGCCGGTCCCGGTGATGAACACCGGAGAAACGCATGTCTGAAAACCGTCAGCAGCTCCGGAAGCTGCATAGTTTTTTCTTATGCAACTTTTATGCAGAAGGCCGAAGAAGAGGAGGGTCCTTCGGTCTTCATCCCGATGTGATGAGGTCATTTCCTCCTGATGTGACGACGGAACGATGAAGCAGGAACTGTGAACATTTATTAGCTCATTTTTCAAAATGATTCTATCGGACCACAGATAAAAAGGAATGTCTGACTGTTGTTTCTGAAACAACCAATCAGAGCCAGGAGGCGGGTCTTAGCGCTGTCAATCACCATATGCCACTCAGACCCTCCTCCTTGTTCTCTCAGCTTGTTACCACAACAAAGCTTAGTATGAATGCTAAGGCTAGTTAGCATAGCCGCTGATGCACGGCTTTCCTGTAATGGAGCCAGTAGCATATTGAGCAGCATGCACGTGAGTGATTGACAGCGCTGATTGGTTGTTTTTGGTCGGGTGCATTTCTTCAGAGGAGTCAACAGCTGGGAGCAGGAGGAGGAGATCGATCCTTTCAGATGATCTGTTTCCTGTCACACTGAGACACTTTGAACTATTATGTGAAAACATTTTGTAAAAGTTTCATCCTGCAGCTTTAACAGTTTTGTCCTGGCGTGTTTTTCCCGTCGGTTCTGATCTGGCACAGCTCTTCTTCTTTTCTGGTTTTATTACAGCAGCAGGTGAGTGAGCGTTACCTCCCTGCAGAAAGCAGAGGCCCATTTATGTGGCCACAGTGCCACCTTGTGGTTGGTTGTGATACTTCCCCATTAAAATCCTAAACGGGTTCCGTCCAGTTGGGACATAAACCTGTAATTATTTTAATACGATGCTCCTATGAATTTATCATTTTCTCTCCTCAAACATACTTTAATCCCATTTATTCTCCATCTGATAATAAATGGCTCATTTATCTTTAATTCCTGCTGAACACAACATCAGTTCAGTTCAACATCAGACTTTATTTTCTATTTACACTGCTTTTTTTGAGCGATAAAAATCCAAAATTTTCCGAACCGTGAGTGAGAACGGGACAGATTATCAGACAGCGGTTCCTCCATTGGGTGGTGATATTGTAGTCTTTGTGACTTGGCTGTTACCACTGATTTTGAGGTTCATTAAACTTTGTCCCTGGTTGAGATATTGACTGATAAGTAGTGGAAAATATCTCTTCCTTTTAAGTTTTATATATATTTGTGTTTGGCTTTATTTATTGGTTTTTAGTGAAGGTTTTAGCCTTTAACGGGTGGAGGCACCACAGTGTTCGCTCTTTACTAAATGAACAAGGTAAGTCAACAGGAATGTTGAGATTGTTTTTTTCAAGAAAATTGACTCAGCAAACATTGAAGTTTCAGCCAGATGACCTGAACTGCATCCTCTGCCTTTCAACAGGGGGTACGACATACAGTTGTGGTCAAAAGTTTACATACAGTTGTAAAAAACATAATGTCATGGCTGTCTTGAGTTTCCAATAAGTTCTACAACTCTTATTTTTCTGTGATAGAGTGATCGGAACACATACTTGTTTGTCACAAAAAACATTCATAAAGTTTGGTTCTTTCATAAATTTATTATGGGTCTGCTGAAAATGTGACCAAATCTGCTGGGTCAAAAATATACATACAGCAACATTAGTATTTGGTTACATGTCCCTTGGCCATTTTCAC
>CAEFZY010059554.1:0-76703 GCA_903066815.1 Brachyrhaphis roseni | reverse complement strand
GATTTGTAGAGTGAAAAAACAAAACTATAACTTTGGTGTGTTTTTGAGAAAATCATGGCTTTTGCCCTAACTTTCTTTTTAATGATGGTATATTGTCCACAACACCACGGCTGCAGAAGGTCAAAAATTGTATTTTGTTTATTGTTTACAGTTTTTAAAAACAAACTTACTAAAACAATTGTCTCCCAATCAAAATCCAACCAAGTCACTCCCAACATGGAGCTGGTGTGAGAAAGGTGAAATAACTGGGAAGCATAGCTAGCTTTGGTCTCGTTTTTCCTGAAACTCCTTGCTGCTCCAGTGGACTCCACGCTACCGATGAGGAGCAGCAGGATGCACATAGCAGCTAATTATGCCGCCATCTGTATTCTCACACTGCCACTCCGACTAAACGTTTTGCTGTCACACAACATGCTCATCTATGCACATTTAAACAGCACAGATGGGAGTTGATGATTACAGTAATAGCTGACTCTTGCTAGTGTGACTCCTGTGATCCCAGCAGAAGAGAGTCACTACAGGGAAAGTTTGAGGTCATTTGTACCATTTGGTCTGATGTTAAGCATCAGCTGATGGCACACTTTCAATAAGCGTTTAATTTGTTCACACACCCCTGGTTCTGTATGCATAAGGTGAGTCAACGTTTTCTTACTGTAAAAGACAAAAACCGGGCGGGGAGTTGGGTTTATGTACATGACCTGGCACCCCTGGTAAAGATGTGTAAAATAATTTGCAATTACTGTAGTAGTCAATTAGTCTATTTATTATTCTGACGATTACAGTAATTTCCGGACTATAAGCCGCGACTTTTGTCACACGCTTTCAACCCTGCGGCTTATACAATGATGTGGCTTATTTATGCATTTTTTTTTTCTAACGGCCGCCAGGGGGCGCTCAAGCAGAAAAGGTAAGAGTGAGACAGGCGGAATATATGTGTCGAGGAAGACGCAAGTTTAATGTAACTTAGATGAAGATGAAGACGGCTCTCAGTGACTTTTACCGGTATATTTTTTTAACCAGGCCTGTTAGTGCTGTGTTACTACTGTATTGCTGCTGTGTTACTGCCACGTCACAGGCACAGTTTTGAAAGAAAAGCTAAGGTTTATTGTTAAAACTTTGAAAACTCTTTCTGTGTACCGTCTGTATGTAGGCACATGCGGCTTATAGATATGTGCGGCTTATGTATGTACAAAATAGTTTTTCCTTTAGAAATGTGCTGGGTGCGGCTTATAATCAGGTACGTTCTATAGTCCGGAAATTACGGTAATCCAATTTTATGAATTGGCCTTTCTCATACATGTATATGTTTTCTTTTAGGAAATCGCATTTTTTGAGTCCGTCTACTCCAGTTAACGATTAATTGATTATTAAATTAGTTGAAAATTATTTCAATAATCAATTCATCACGGTTAATCTGATTAATCGATTGAGGCCTACTCTGATGTAGGAACATTTTGGGGGGTTTTGACAGGATTTGACTCTGGAAGCTGATCTGTCTATGGAATAATGCTGATTTTGTGTCTGCTGAACAATTTCTGTGTTGATTTTTCAGGTGTTTTGGATCATAATATCTCACACTGATGGTCCATTTTCGGTTTACTGGAAGATTTCATTAAATTTCTATTCAAAATCTCCTGCTATTTCCAAGACTTCCTGATGCTCTGTGCTCTAAGAAGGTTCTCATAAACAAATAAGTCAATGTCCTTTTTAATTAGAAAATAAACATTTTATTGCCTGAAATGCAGTAAGATAGAATTCCTTTAGTGAATTTGGACCAAAGGAAGCTAAAAGTATAACACTTGAGTAGTTTTGGCTAAGACATATTTACTGACAAAGGTTTTTTTCTTTTTTTTTTTTCTTTTTACTTAAATTAAATATATTTATACTTTTTAACAGTTTTGGTCTACTTACTGCTCTGAGTATGTTACTTTTTCAACAAATGGCCTTTTTTGGAATTGTAAACTCCAGTTTATGGTGAATCAATTACTAAATCAGTTTACGATTATTTCAATAATTGATTAATCCGATTAATTCCACTTCATAACCATGCACTCCTTTTTGTAGACGAAATCCCAATACATTATAACGCTTGTGGGTACAATGTAAATAAATACAAAAAAGTTCAACACTGCAGATTCCATAAAAGTTATAAAAACTTTATGTTGATTTCATGCTCTTTTTTTCCCCCTTTAGATTTTATGTTGCTTGTTTATATGACAGCCAGTAAATCAATTTGGGGCTGTAACGTTTGGCACAATCATAGATTTACAGCCATTTCCTGACTTAAACACTTTACAATGTGTCTAAATCTGATCCTCCAAGAAAGATGAACACGAACTACAGATTTATGCCATAACTGGATAGCTACACAGAAGACATCAACCCATGTGTTGACAGGTGTAGTAAACACCAAGAAGATTCTTGGCTTTTTAAGCTGGCAGCCAACAGAAGCAACAATTAATCAGAAGCAAGTTGAGCCACAATCGTGTTGAAAAATAGATGCTACAATCTGTTACTGAGCTGGAAAACACTTTCTCTGCTCTAATCACAGCAACAACAGCACAGGATCTCTCATAATGGAAGAGACATCTGATTAATTCATACCCAGATAATGCACCAGAACCTTCAGGAAACGTGGTCTTAGCCGAAACAGCTACAGGACAATAAATCGTCTGATTCAAGACAGGGTAAGAAAATAACAGCAGAGAAACAAAATCAGTTTCTATGAACTCAAATATGAGCTTACTGCTGCAAATTATTATTGTAAATATAACTGGAATTCAACACTTCAATAATGGATTTTGGATTCTCCATTGGCACATTGTTATGGACCAAATAGAAGATTAGCTACAATCCATGAAAAGCAGTACAGTTCAATTGTTTACTTTTTAAAAACTAAACCAAATTGATAAAGCCTGATATTTCAAAATTCACTGCAAAGATGATTAATGTGAACTGATTTGACACCAATCTTTCTGAACTAAACAACAAAAAAATGTGTTAGACTGAAAGCTGGACTATTTCTGCAAATGTCAGGGACACGCACACACACACACACACACACACCCCCACACACCCCGACACCCCAACAGGAACAGCTAACTTGGTGAATCACTTGTCTAAATTTGGCAGCCAATTCAGAGAAGCCTGACGACTCTCTTTTTAACAGCCATTTTCTTGTTCTCTGTGGATGACATCAAAGACGGGGAAAAAAGAAAAGAAAAAAAAGACCCACGCAGTTTAACGTCTTGAGGCAACGTCAGACTCACCAGCTTCTGGAACAGATGCCCCACGGTGACCTTCTCGTCCCAGCGCTGTATGCTGGGCAGCAGGGCATCGTAGAACTCTTTGTGGATCTCAAAGATGTCCTGGATTTTGTAGAAGATGGTCTCTATCTGCTGCATGGTCAGGACGGGCTGTGAGCTCGTGGCTGCGGCTTTCAGGGGGCGCATGGGCTGCAGAGGGAGAAAGAAATCTGGTTGACTGACACTGGTTGAATTAATGGAGTGTTAGATCATGTCGAATTTGAGAGCAGATTCGTTCTGGTGGGTGGGATTGAGGGTCCAGATAAGAGTGAAAAACTTAAAAGCTTTATCTTGGGCTAACGATGAGACAGAGTATTTCTGATTTCAGAGGTTGGATGAAGGCGCATCAGACAGGCTAGCTCACTGTTTCTATACAGTGGTCATGATGGTCACAGGCACCCAGTTTGATCCAGTAGATATATGAGAATGAAAGGACTGCATAAAAGGTTTGGTATTCATTCACTAGACCAGTCGAGTCCATCAAAAACAATTTGAAATGTCCAAACAGTGTTACAGTGCATAGCTACTTGAATGAAAAAGTGTCATCCAACATAAAAGCTTGAACAATGTGTAAAACTAGAGACGCATCAGAATATCAGCCAGTGAGCAGCTTTATGCGACTGGTTTTCTAAGGAAAATGTTTTACAAGAGCGCTATTTGTGTTTGTGCAGCTATGACTGCCACGAATACAAGGCTATACAGCTACCGAAAAAAGTAATAAGTGGTTCTTATCACCAATTGTTATTACAATCGTACCTCAAAATAACGCAGTAAAACTAACTCCATATGGCCCCCCCCACTTCTATATATAAAACATACAAGTGACATATATAATCGGCTCGTTTGTGCAGTTGTAACAGAGAAAACGAAAAGGAAGGAAGCAATGGGTCAATCAGGACAGTATTGTTTCAGAATAAGCGTGTGAAGAATTTAAAACTGAACCATATAACACCAGAAAAAACTAGTGTTATATGACTCTACTAAACTGAACGGAAAGTAAATAGTTCAATTAAATTCAGTTTATTTACATACCCGCCATCTGAAGGCAATTTAGAAGATAAACAGGTGTCCATCATTAAAGTTAATTAGAATCAAATTAAATTAATCCATTTCATTCAAACCCAGGCCAAGGATTTAGTTAATTTCCAATTCAACTATAAATACTTTGAAATCATGTTTTTTTAATATATAATACAGTTGGACTGAGTTGACTATATAATACAGAAGCCCAGCCGATAGCGTCAAGTCGCTAACTTTACAACAATCCCTCATCGTGGGTAAGCCTGCGGTGACAGTGGTTTAGACTCAAAGCAGCTGTAAACGACTACACAGAAACAAATTCTGAGCTGGTCTGCTACTGAGGTTTTCAACATAAAAGTCGGTGATAAAAAACGAAGTAGGAGAAAAAACATGATGTACATGTGTTCTGGAGACACTCGGCGACTTTGGGAAAAAGACAAGAGTGGGTTGTGTTGTGTAACGTCTGGCTGTGTCGTCAAAGACGGCTGAGACTGCAGCTACTAAAAAGTCAAGACAGATTTAACTTTACTGGACTCTGTTTTGATGAACTCACTACAAAATCCTGCTTTTACTGATTTTCCATCTTTACTTATTAACTTCAGTTTTACTAAACAGTGGTTATCTTGAATCCGACATGTGTGAAACCCCATGTTGGTCATAGGGCAGCGTGTGGCTATAAAAAGACAGGAAATGACATATTGCGCTGCTTCAGCATGGGGAAGCGTGTTTCAGGAAACTGCAGTGGCAGTGGTTCGGCTCTCAATATGATTGAGTATTTTCTGACCCACTAAACAGGTTTGCATGCAGCAGCTGTGTGAGAAAGTGTGTCTCACCAAGACCAGGGCCTCCAGTTGGTTGATGTAGATCTCTTCGCTGGCCAAGAAGCCAGACAGCACCAGTTTCTTCATCTCCAGCCCTTTCTCAACATCTCCCTGCGAAACAATACACAACGCTGTAATGAAGTGGACACAAAGTACATGCCGGCACCACACGGGAGGACCACGACTTTAATTCATTTCCTGCATGGTGCCAGGGCAGTTACGACGCCGGGTAAACATCAGAATAAAGCAATGTGGTTGAAACAAAAACCTGACAGGAATCCATAAAACTTGTGCAGTGAGAAGATTTCCTCATCTGAAAACGTCGATGGTGACTTAGCTGACTCATGTGGCTTCCAGGTTGCAGTTATACATGGAGGTCAGTGTCAAAGAAGTCACAGCTATAATCATGTTTTTAGCAAAACATGACATACTTTCTGTTTAGGTCTGTTGTGCAGAAAAATCAGAACTTTTTCAAATAAAAAAAGATGGTGTTCACAATCATATATATTCTTCCATGGCCGTTTTGGTCTAAATGGCCTTGGAAGAAAGTTGATTTTATATCTGGCTGTATATTGCTGCCAAATGTTTTGGATCTCTTATCCAAAATTATACATAACAGATCCATAGTTTCTTCACATACTACATGTAAAGTGTAAATATGTCAAGGAAGGTTGCAATGGAAGTCTAATACCAATCAGTTCCTCTAGTTTGTATGAAGTTTCCAGTTAAAAGAAACTATTATTTTTAGATTATATTTTAACCGTTTCAAACTGTTCATCTGAATGAATGCTTTGCCGTCTTTTTTGCGTTCGTAACATTCAGCGTCATCTTAGCGGCAGCACTCCAAATTTTAGAAGAGCAATAGCAACAGTTTCTGTGCATTTTTCCTCAACTCTCACGTTAATTTGGTGTGTTTTTCCTCCCCGTTTTCCAGGCAACTTTCCTTCAGGAATGCAATTTTATATTTCCACAGAACATAACCTGGGTCAGGACACTTTCTTTCTTTTTAATAACCATTCCTTAGCCAAGCGTGTGTGAGGATAGTTGAGTCACATGCAGTTTTACTTTTAGGCAGCAGTTTCTTCTTGAGGTTTGCGCTTAATTATCTGCCAAGACCTAGAAGAAATAGCACAATCATTTCAGTAAAAAAAAAACGTCTTAATCCAAACCCGATAAGAAGCAAATGTGAAACGTCTTTTTCACAAGAATGCACTGCAAAAACAGTTCTAGCCACTAGAAACTTTGGTCTAGTTTCTAGTGCAAATATCTTTGTATCAAGTATGCTTACATATATGCACTAGAAACTAGGACCAAAAATACTTGGAAGGATTTTGAGGTTTTGCATTTGCATATTTAAATGACCCTGAATCCTGATCAATGTGCTACATAGGAGAGCTTCATGTCCTAACACCACAATTATCAGAAAAAAAATAAAATACATTGTGATACGAGTCAGTTCTGTGGATGGAAAGAAATAAAAATCTTCTGCTGTGTCTGTATGAAAAAAAAAACTGTCTTCTTTGGGCTGGGTTTCTAAATCGGTTTACACACATGTACCTTCACAGATCTGCAAAAAGCAACTAGTGAGGAGAAAGGATGATTAATTATTAACATGGTCAGATCCTTGAGATGATATCAGCACACAGCCCTCCCCTAAGAGACGGGGAAGAAGGCCAGACTTTGGCTCTACGTGTTAAATCCGTCTCAACTACCGGCTACCTCTGACATTGCTGTTATCTCTGAAGACCAAAGGTGTGGTTTGTGAGGACGTCATGAACGATTATCACACGTAGTATGGTGATTCACGAGTCTTTTTTTTTTTTTTTAAGACACAGTTAACTGTTTAGCAATGGTGGTACTAACATATGTTTCTGTGGATTTAACCAGGTTCTATTTCCTTAACAGGACACGACAGACCCAAACAACAGAGTAAGGTTGTAATGTATGAGTGTATTAGTGTATACTTACGATAATTTTTTCTGTTAAATTAACATTCTAAATATCAAAACGAAAAACAAAACAGAAATATTTAAAATGAATTATGAAGTCTCTAAATAAAATTACAGTTAAAAACATATCAATCATTCAGCTAAGATGGTAAAAACAGGCAAAAAGTGCCAGTTAGGACAGTTAGGACAGTGCAACAAAGTATTTTGTACCGGTTGTCAATTTTTATTAATTTCAAAATGTCGACTTTTCAACGATACTAACTAATATAGTCATCCAAATGGAAATGATCGAGCTCATTTTAATCTATTATGCAATTCATTTATTTATTCCTTAGTGTGACTGGCTTAATTGCTACTACAACCTTCTAAGCTTTTTAATACAGACTTGGTGAAATAAATCGGTAAATTTATTTTCAGCTTTTTAGGAATAAAAATCTGAAAAGTGTGGCACGCATTTGCGTTTAACTTCGCCTGAGACAATTCTCTGATACCGTTAAGTAAAATCTACCTAAATAGAAAATAGAGTCCACTTGTAAGAAATTTAATCTCAGGTTATTGACATCTGAAGCTTTTAGTATTTCACAAATGACTGGTTAGATTTTTTTTTTTAGATGCATCAGAGTACAGGGAGCTGAACACAAATAGATTTTAGCTTCTAGATTTTTAGTTGTTAACAAAATACTGAAAACATTCATCATTTTCATTCCCCTCCACAAGTACACACTACTTTGTGTTGGTCTATGACATTAGGTCCCATTAAAACGCATACGTTTTTTGTCGCAATAAGTAATTAACCAATTAGTCGTGTGATAAATTACAATGAGCTTTATCAATTCCAATCTGATGATTAATATTTTGTTTACAGTGACATTCAAATCCAGTTTATTTATGGTTTCCGTTGTGTGTGGTTTTTATTTATTGCCTTTGCTTGTTAGGTTTTATTTTAGATATTTAACATATCTTACAGTTCTACTGATAAGTGTTCTTTACTAAATTAAAGCTTATTGGTCCTTAGAAGGCCAAACTTGCATTATTATTCCATTACCAATATATTACTTGAAAATGGTCTCAAAATAACAACAGTACCATTTATCGCCATAATTACCAAAACAATTTATCGTGACAAAATGAGAGTACATTTAAGCAGTATGAATGCTTCTGAAAGTCTGCAGGGTGGAATTTAGATCTGACCCCTGGCTAAACTTGCTAAAGTGCAGGAGAAGTGCTCACTTTACCCTTTTAGTGTTTAATACGTTGTAGAAAGTTGGAAGGGGGGGAAGGAAAAAAAAGACAGGAAGAAGAATATTTTCCCTCCGCTGTACAAAGAGCTACTGTGTAGCAAGGCCAAGATGAGAAATCCAGAAAGCAAGGAAGTATTTATTTTTTCCCCTCCCCAACACAGAAGGATTCTCCGTACATGCGTTCCTTTTGCACCCCCTGTACTCGCTGGTTGAGATAACAGAGCTGATATTGTGGCAGTGTGAGACAGTTCAACTGCAGAGCGGAGTTCACACACACGCACACACACGCAGACAGAAGTTAGCCTGGGCAGCAGAAATCAGAAGTGTTCGCAGAGCAGCAGAGTGAAGAGACATGTGCTCCAGAGGAGCTGCTTCGTTACACACACACAAACATCCACACACACACACACACAAACGGCTGCAGCACAGATGTCTCACAAGCACAAAAACAAACACACTGACGCCACATCATAAGAGGACTCCAATTACGGCTTTCAGTTAGTCTACGAGTGGATCAGCTTTCAAGTGTTTGCATCGCCGGCGTGTTTTTCCTGCATCCGGCTGTCCAGCGCCCGCCTCACCTCACCTTGAACTGTTTATGTATCGGAGTGATGAGGTCCAGCTCGCCATCTCCATACTCAAACACCTCGTCTTCCTCCTCCAGCACCTTGTCCAAGTAGCCCAGGACTTCCTCCTCTTCCTCCTCCATGGTTCCTTCTTCTCCTGTCCGCTCTTTTGCCACCTCCTCTCCTCTCTCTGCTTCTGGATCAGGGCCCGCCTGGACACATCAGGATTTTCCCTTCGGAGTAAGTCGTCTGGACGCCGACAGAGTGAGGGAGAGAAAAGGAGAGAGGGCCCCGCCTACGCAACCCCAACCCCCCTTTCCTCTGCTGGGCTTCCTGGTGTTTCAGTGTGTTCAGAGTGTGTGTGTTGCAGTTCCACCTCGGTCGATACGGTCGGTCCCTCCCCTTTCTACCCGCCCCTCCTCTCACAACAAACGCTATCCAGCCACTTCCTTGATGGCTGCGCAGGCCGGTTCCCTTTAGAGTCAGCGGTGGGACACTCGTCTGCGTTCTCTTCTTTTCTTCTTTATTTCAGCCTTCCGCTCTCATCAGTCAAAAGCCACTTCCTCATCATAAAACACAGGTTCTGCCTTTCTCGCATGGGTACGCGCTGCACAGTTTTTCTCCTTTGGTCATCGTCTCACGAGTGGGCTGCTCAGAGCTGTCGATGCTGCCCCGTAAACAACAGGTTCCTGAGTGTGCAGCTATGTGATGATTAAATGAGACGTCCACAACAGAATTTTACAAATCCCACTGAAAAGAAGAAGGAGGGAAAAAAAATCTCCTTTGCGTTATTTGGATCGATGACATCACAAAAGGCACAAGAATGGAGGCACTGGTAAAAACTGGGGCAAATTAGCAACTTTTACAGATTTTAAACATTTCAGTGTCTTTAAGTTCACTCTTATGTTTTCATGCCAAAGTTGCACTCTATCGATTCCCGAATACCGACTTTGATGGTGAAGCTGAAGCAAACATTGACATTGTCTTCAGAAGGTTATTTTGTACTAATGTTTATATATTCCAAATGGAATCTTTCCACCTGATTGATTTTTGCGCTAAACAGGATTTCTGTAACTTAGGCAGCAAATGTTTAAGGCTCATTAAGCTTAAATTGAAGATTCCGGATGTGAATGAGTTATGCAAAAATACATTTAAAGATTACTTATTTTAACAGCTTGGAGGTCTTTCAGTGACAAAAACTGAAATACCTTTCTCACTGACTAGGATGCAGCATTTGTGCTGCATCCTATGCGCACAAATGGGAGATATCACTGCTCCTTCCTCCCAGCAGATGTTATCAAATTTAACAATCACTGCTCCCCACAAACTCAGACTCGTTAAGTGTTTACGCCCCTGCAGTCTCTCATTCTGCAGTTTGTCTCATTTCAAATAACACCACTGCTGTTAATTGCACAGTATTTTTTATTTCTTGTAGTCTGTTGCTGTTTTCTCCCAACAAATACACATCTTGAACATTTTTTGAAGTTATCCCATTCAGATGCACATCGATTTTATAGATTTTTAACAACAATGAAGTATTATTTTTCTTGTTGTAAATTTGATCTCATTATGCAGTCTCTTATTCTTATTTTCTGCTTTTTCTTTTTATGTTTGGCCTTAGTTTGAATATCCATGCTTCCACAACCTTTAACTTTTCTAGCTTAAGTTAATCTATTTTTTTTGTCGGCATTGATACAAGTGTTACGCATTTTTACTCTCAGTCTACATAGCTTCAACAATTTACTGCAGTATATTGCAAGCTTCATAATTATCAATGACCGTTTTTACTCAATGCTTTAAAAGGCAGTTCTCGTTAAATATAAAATGACGCACGTAGAGTATACGTTTAGGATTTTAATCAGAATTTTTGGTGATAAATGTTTTTGCTTCCCATCTGTGGACTGGATATTCAAATACTGTCAAAGATTGTTGTTGTTTAATGAATTTCCTCAAAATGCAGTCAGTGTTTTCACAGATGAAAACACTCCGTTTTGTGCAGCTGCTCAGAAGCCATTTAGTGAAGAAATTTAAGTAAAATGCCAAAAATAAACAGCAAAAAAACTAAACAAACCAAGAAAAATACTCAAAAGCAACTCATAATGTGATGTCAACAGAAGCTCGTTTTCGAATTAAGCAGTTTTTACATTTATTAAATGTAAACAAGGATTTCAAACAAAACAGCTCAAAAGCTGGTCACATTTTGTTCTCTAGATGAATCAACTTTATCTTAAATCAACTTGGATGATTTTACAGAAAAGTCTGTGCAGTAGCTTGAAAACAATGACGTTATATTTTACTAATTAGAGTTTAGTTTAGGTGTGTTTGTATTTTTTTTAATGATTGAGGACTGGAATGGTGTTGGCATGCTGTTAAATTTAAGTTGCTATAGTGCAAAAACTATAACCCACAGTGACTATTATCTTGTTTCACTGCTGAAAGGCCATCATGTTGAAGGTTTTACTTATTTTTGTGTATTGTCACTGTTTATGCAAAGCAAAAATGGCAAAAATTCAAGATGATATCATAAATATCAGCCTTACTTTATAAACCAAGCACTGGGAAGTGTGAATGTTAGCTAATCTTGTGTTTGTGGCCTATATTTCAAAGTCAGCACAATTTCCAGCCGTTAATGTGAGGGGTGAGGATCGTTAAAGAGGAGGAAAGAAGACAGAAAACGACACCAGAGTAAGACAAAGGAGAACCAGTGATAAATAGTGAAGATAAACCAAACACAAACTTTAGAAAACTCGCTATTCTGTCAGGGGAATATAAATATGTGCACATTTTATTCATATTTATTCATGCACATCATATTGCATACATGTGTCATAGCTGGGAGCTGGGAGCTGTCAGCTTTTGCGAAAGGCTCTGCAAATTCAGCAGAAATAGAGGCCAACTTAACAAGCATGAGGAGAAAGAAAGCGAAGAAGCCTTGAGGCACTCACATTTTCTTCTCTGGCTGTGCTGTTTTGTGAGAGATGCCGACTATTACAGGCCATGTAGCTCACACATAACAATTTAGAGACTTTTTTTTTTTTGGTAACACTTTATGTGATGGGTTGTGCACAAGACTGACATGAATGAGGCTTTATGAATGTCTATGACTGTTGTCATAAAGTGTCAATAATGACACTTTTAATGCAAAGTTGCTCTAACGGTTGCATTAAAAGTCCATTAGAAGTGTCAACTTTGCATTAGAGTGTCATTATTTGCAAAATAATACAAAGTTGGCACATCTAATGGACTTTTAATGCAACTTTTAAAGCAACTTTGCATTAAAAGTGTCATTATTTACCGAATGAAACTTCATGACAACAGTTATAGACCATCATAAAGACTCATTCATGTTCATGACAGATGTTTTGTCATGTTTATGACAGTGACATGCCGGTCTTATGCACACCGTATCAAATTTCTTTTACACAAATTGCACAAAAGTAAAGTCATATTTTTTGTTTTCTTGAAAAATTACAAGAATTTGTTTGATTTTTCCCGACCAATTCCTAGGTCCCTGAAGTAAAAGCTTCTGAAGACCAAAAGATGTTTCGTTCTACTTGTTTTTAAGACAGTTCTGGTTTGGTAGATTTTTGGCACCATATATCCAAAGTATTCTTCTTAAAAGTTTCATATTTTAATAACTAACAATTTTCCACATCTTCTGCTCTTACTGCTGCTTACCACTAGATGGAGACAAGCTTCTATTTCAATAAATAAGCAGACTGACGCACTAGCAAAAGTACACATCCGAATAATAAGCTTCATAATTTATGAATTAGCTCGATTAAAAACACATCCTGGATGAGGACCGGGGGTATTTATATCGCAGTGATTACACAGTAATGGTGCTTCAAATCTAGAATAAAAAATAGAATCAAAGACAGACAGAAAATACTGAAATTTAAGAAATGGAAAGCAGATAATAGAGGAGGAAACAATAAAGAAATTAGTAAATACGGGAAGGTAATCTTATTTTTTACACTGGAAACAAACTTTATTCCTCCTGTGTTCTGAGGGGAGAAACAAGCCACTCATTCATGTTGATACTGCTGAAGAGGGCTAAGCTAGTAAGCTAATCATTCAATGGCAATATTGTTAAAGGTTAAGAAGATGGTACCAGTTGTGATAAATCCATAATTTTTTTACTTCCCTGTTCTCATTGTGATCAGGATCCTTCCGACATTGTCAACTTTAGTATCTTTATGCTCCACAACTCAGACGGAATAACAGTCACACTGTTATTTATGCACTTCATGAAGAAAGTGCAAGATGCCCAAATTAGCAGTAAGGGACACAGCAAACAGGTGAAGGTCAGATGAGATCCTATCCTTTAAGAAAATCAGTTTGAGGCTGCAAAATTCATGAGACTTCAACCCTTTTTTTTCTCTGCTCATGTGCCACTTCTTGTTCGTCTGTTACATAAAATATCTTGTAGCTGCAATTTGACAATGTGGAAAAGTTATATGTTGCGAATAAGTTTGTACTGTAAATTAACATTCCTAAAGTGACAGATATTGATCAATGCCATGGACCCTCGGTCTCAGTTAACTCAGTCCACACATGTGCTCTAATTTACGCGCAGACTGGCAAATAGAGTCCATCTGTTTCAGTGGCCCTCCAGCTACCAGTGCTGAACCACAACAATTACAGGAGGCCAGATAACACGGTGGACAACACACTAGTAGGTGATTATAGGTGATTATTGGTCCTGGAGTAAAATGATCGCCAGGTCAAGTTACCAACACTAGAGGATCAGAAAGAGAAAATTGCACAATGACTTATCTCAGAAGCACAAGGAAATATGTAATAAAATTCTGTTGAGTTTATATGTACAATAGCACCAATTCAAAACTGCACTAAAATGATTTACTATCTAAAATATCACCTGGTGAAAGGTTTTTTTTAAAGGTATTTTTTTCTAATGTTGATGGTGTCACAATGTTCCCTGGACTTCAGCAAGAAAAGCCTATCTAGGTAAAATCAGCAGAACTTTGTAAGAAAAAAACCCCAACAACTTATATTTAAATTTAATGAGAACATCAGGTACTAAGGATTAAGATGCAGTTTTTTTCCAGAGGAAATAGCTGCACAAAGTAGCACCAACAGACCTAAAGTTGTAACAATTATTATTGAAATTGTCATCTAATTTAGTAATCGATTAATCGTTAACTGGAGTATACAGACTCCAAAAATATGGCCTTTAATAAAAACATACAACACCCTTAGAGCAGCAATTAAGCCAGAACTGTACAAAAACATATACATTTATGAGAAAAAAGACCCTTTTTTCTCATGTCTGTAAATATGTTTTAGCCAAGCTACTCCACAAGTGATGTAGTTTTAGCTTCATCCGGTTCAGATTTACTAAGGGAATGCCATGTTGTTGCATTTTAGGCAATAACATGTTTATTTTCTTATTATAAAAAGTAATCAAATTATTTGTCTAATATGGTGTAAAATATGCTTAAGTGGTTCAATGATAAATCTGCAGAATGTCTCTTTTATTTTTATCAGATTAATCGATAAATCATCAGAATAAAAGATAGATTAATCGATTACTAAAATAATTGTTAGTTACAGCCTTAAAAAAATCACTGGCTTGTTTTACTGGAAGGTTTATCATTTGAGTAAAACCAGGTCAGAAAAAGAAAAAATAACCAAAAAGACTCTACAGAGCCACATTTTTGAACGTATGCAACATAACAAGCAGCATGGTGAGAACTAAACACAACTTCTCATGCTTGGAGTGAGCTCATGAATTTACCAGAATTCAGTGATTACCGTCAAAGCCCATAACAACCTTCAGTTAATCTAATCTTTTCAGCTGAATGTGTGGAGCTGACACAGAAAGAGGAGCTGCCATCAATCATCTCATATTTAGAACAGATCTGGGAGCAGAGCAGCTAAGAGCCTTTAATCAGATGTTTGAGGGAAAACGAGGATGAAGTGCTGCAAGATGGATAGCAACGTTTATTTACACAGGAAATGCTGTCATCTAATTAACGGTAGAGTTTCTAGTAGCACGCACTGCTACATATCAGTCTAACTTATCTTAAAAAATAAAATAAAATCACTCACATATTTCAGGCTATGGCTTTACTCATCTGTGTACGAATGTTTTGATTTAAATATATTCAGTGGAAAGCAATCTATCACACAATCAACCACCAGGGGCAGCAATTTACCCTCCTGTTACTTCCTGTTCTGACATTTAAGTACAGTACCTACACTGCCTTAAAAAAATATTTTTACCCCTTTGACCTTTTACATTTAGTCTCACAAGATTCAGTGTATTTCATTAATATTTTGTGTGACTGACAAACACAGAGACCCAGTTTCAAGTAAAAAAAAAAAGATCCCCAAAGCATGATTCTGTCACCACCAAGTCCTTAAGGAACGGCATGTTCACAGTGTATAAAACCTCAATAAATGCCAAGGGGTATGAATAGTTTTCCCAAGTCAAAACGTTTGTCCCTCCCTTGTTATGTGTATTTGTGTGCCTCTTCTTACCTCCAGAGGCGAGGGGGAGACCGCCTCTCCATCAGGCCCCTGAGACACACACAGCTGCGGGGACATGGTGGGCGATTCGTCTATGTAGGGCAGCGTCTCGGAGCTATCCTGGGACTTGCCGTCTTCGGCTCCGTCCCCGTCATAGCCATCTGTGTTATAATTGAAGTCTGTATGTGGAGGGGGAAGGAGAAAAAAGTTCAGGTTTATCGTCACATGTACGCAGATACATGCGATACATTTGCAGCACATTTTGCCCTGACTTTTGCCAGTAAAACAAAATACAGTCTTCCATGAAAATGTCCAAATAATTAGAGCATAAATAATAAAAGTCACTGTGCATGAGTCTCTGTTTTCCTGATGAAGGATAAGGTTATAGGCTGGACGGCTGGAGTGCTTTCCAGCTGCTCTGATACAGGAAAAGTGCAGGTTAACAGTTCACCACAGAACAAAGGGATCACTTCAAGTTACAGGCATCACTTTCCAGCCACTTATACAACTCCAAGCAATGAATTCTTATACTGAATAACAATTTGCTGTGAAAGCGTTGAGAAAAAGCAACTAGACCCAAAATGAAAATGTTCATTTCAGACAGAGCTCTGAAAATATGAAATAGAGTTGGAACGACTAATCAAAGAAATTGAGATTAATCAGTTTTTGAAATAGTCAATTTAGTAATCGATTAATCATCCACCCTCTGAGCAGTATTTAAGCCAAAGCAGTACAAAGCAATCTATAAATTTTGCATCCAAGTTAAAAAGTTCTTTGTCTGCAAATCTGTTTTACCCAGAATCTTTGCTGAGGTAGATAAGATTGGTGGATCACCAAGTTCCCAAAATGAAGGAAGTCTGGGCTGATTTATTTTTCAACAAAAGTAAATCAGTTATTTGCAACTTTTAATGTACTTCCAATATTGTGTAAAGAAGACTTAAGTGGTTAAATGGAAAATCTGCAGATTGTGCCAATTTTTTTCCCCAATTATTTGCAGCCATATAAGCAAAAAACTACCAAAAGTCCAAAGCCAAGGGCTAACTTTAACTTTGTGGAATCACAGCCCTGATACAGTCGTGTATTAGACTTTGTGTCAGAAATCAGGTCGAAACTCGTGAACACTGGCAGTCAAGCCCTGAGTAGTGGTGACAGCTCCGGTGGAAGGGAACATCGCTGACTGTGAAATCACTCCTGTCCTGCTGTCAAAAGAGCAGCAGCAAAAACAAGACGACTGGAATAACAACTAGATATTCAAAGAATGAGACAGGAATAAAAAAAAAATGTAAAAAGAGGTTGATTTATGTTATCACAGCTGATTTTCCCACAGAAACTAGCACATTGCTTTTCAAGCATATATTTCTTTTGTTTTCTTTTAAGACAAAGAGAGCATTCTTATGAAACTTGCTCTTATTTTTGCTTCACATTTTATTAGCTTATTAAGTTTAGTTGGATTTCTTAATAACTTGTATTTTTACAAATAACTAAAAAAGTTTGGTATTTTAGTTATTTGTAAAAATAACTAGCATAAAACTGTATTTTTTATGCTATGTTTTATCAAAACAAGTCTCTCTTGTAAATAAGATACTGACTCTCAATGAGACAACCTGTATAAATAATGGTTAAAAACAACACAAAAATCAAATAGACTGCATCAGCAGTGTTTAAAAATTATAAATTTAATTTCGGTGATGTTTTACAGTAATTATGTGGGAGTTGTGTGGCTGTTCTAGTCCTGAATAGGGCGGGTGTGTTTGCATAAAATATATCAATCGTTTCTAATGAGATGCAGATAAAAACTAATAGGAAAAGCGGGACTCAGATCCCACTGGGACAATTCACATCATGCAGTTAATGTTGCAGCTCGGCTGGACATGCAGTCTGTGACATGCACCTCAAGTCATTAGGCCCACCTGTCAATCAGAGTCTCCATCTGTAAGCTGCATGCTTGTGTGAGTGTTGATAATTGAGAATTTGAATCAGGACATGATTTTCATGCAGCTGTCATGCATACGCAGAAATAGCTGCATTCCGTGAGGCGTTGCAGGAAGACACGAGTGGAGCGTGAAGTATTAAAGCAAGGAAGATGCTAACATGCTGATCAGAATCCAAATCAAATCTATTTTAAAGCAGGCAGCCATCATTGCTCTTTATTTTGTATTTGGAGAAACATCTGAAGTTGGAGCTGTATTCAGAAATACAGCTCCAACTGCGCCGAGCAGAGAGCTGGAGTGCATACAGTAGACTAGTTTACTTTATCCATCCCGACCGTTATGCATATTAGCTGTTTGATTTCATCATTATTGGTGTTAAGTGTGTGAGAGTCTCTGAGAAGGGCAATTTGGCATGTGATTGGTCAGTCTTTCAGCTCATTAGATCTGCTTAGCAGTTTTAATGAAAGCCACACAGAGACTATCTTTTGCACAAGCCAGACCCACTTCTGCTAACTTACAAAAACAGATCAAGATTAAAATACCTGCTCAACAATGAAGCATGGATTTCCCCGTAAGCATTTCAAGGTTTTTATCAAAAGTACTCTGAAAAAACCACCAGCAAAAAATTATTCTATGAATGATTGTCTTCAAAACTTTAGTGTGATCCTTTTGTGTTCCTGTTTGAGTTTTTCCACCTGGTCCTATTCATGACAGCTATGATCACTAAATATTACAGATACTGATTTCTAGAAGTTTATCATTCTCTGCATAAACCAGGTTTTCTATCGCAGTCAAATTTTCCAAAAATCCATCCATTTTCTCACACAAACATTTTATTGTCACCGTACCGACTACAAACATTATCCTAGATCAGAAACATGCAAATAAAGAGGAAAAATAAAACAAATACAAGTGGGTGGACTGTTATGAACTCTGATTATCTGAGTTCTCTGATATGACGTCACCAGAGCTTTTTGGTGGAGACTGAAAATTTTGTCTCCAACATCTGTCTGTGTTCAGCTTTCTAACCGTGAGACCAGACAGAGATCTAAAGAGGAGCATGAAACTGCCTTTCATCACCGTGTTAGCCAAACAAATACAGTTTGTTAGTTGTTTTATGATTTCATTTCTCTACTCCTGAGGTTTACAGAATGGAGAATATCACTTCCTCTTAGTTAGCCGGAAAATGTTTGAATCTCACACAGCACTGCTTTGACCTCTCGTCACAGAGCTACATTAATGTCGCTTCACTGTTGTAAGTTTAATGTTTTATGTTAACATGTTAATGTTTTACTGCCAATCAATAGAGAGAGAATGTTTTAGAGGGTCCGCCAGCTGTAGCCTGTTCTGTTTGGCCATCCATGTCTGCAGGATTAGACTGGAATAAGATCAGAATGGAGCGTGACAGAGTAGCAGATCACACCGAGTACGAAGAAATGGCCTTAGAGGAAAGCAGGGCTGCAACTAATCATTTTAGTAATCGATTATTCTGACGATTAATCAGACTTAAAGAATTGGCACACTCTACAGATGTAACCACTTCAACATTTTTTATGCAATATCAAAAATGCAAGTAAGAGGATTAGTTACCTAAAATGCAATTGTAGCCTTCCTTTAGTGCACACCTGATCACTTGTAGCAAAGGATGTACCGGCAGTTACAAAATACTTCTAACATGGATAAAAAACATTTACAGAAAAAGGTTTTCTTTAATCATAAATGCAAAATGTAAATATTTTGTACACGTTTGGCTTAATTATTGCTCCAAGTATGTCGCTACTTCAGCAAATGGCCTTTTTTGAGTCTGTGTGCTCCAGTAAACGATTAATCGATTACAAAATTAGTTGAGGATTATTTAAATTATCAATTAATCTTATTAATCATTTTGGCCCTTTAGGAAAGTGAGGCTTATGCCATAAAATCTGCACAGCAATTCAGAGATAATGACTGTACATTTTATTTGGTTTTCAGACATGCAAACAAACACACACACACACACACACCCCCACACCCACACACATTTAGAAGCCATAGCTAAACCAATAGCACATTGAAACTCACCATCACTAGTGAACAGAGAACGAATGACGCACACAGTCTCAAAGAAGAAAGCCATAAGTGTTGCAGCAGGTTGTCTCTTCACTGGCAATTGTCCATTGTACAGTTAGGCAACATTATGTCCCCCACTAAACACTAGCAGCGCAACTTCTTAACCTGTAACTGAACAATGAGTTGATCCAAAACCCAACATGTGTGGCCTGCCGCTGAAATAGTGATATGAAAACTACAGCCAGTGTGGTGCTTCTCTGTGCTGCATTGTTTCAAACACTTGAACCAGAACTTATTCAAATGAAGGCTCTGGTGGTTTATCTAACAACGTCCAAAGCCAGCTCAGGAGCATGTTATAAACACACATCCATGAAGAGCCGCTATTGAATAGAAGATGCAAAATATGGTCTTCCCACTCTTCATTTGCATATGGCTGGTCCCTCCCAGCTGGTCAGCAGACAGTAATCAACGGTCCGTAACAAACACAGGCGCTGGTATTTTCTTACGAGTACATGGATTAAAAATACACATGAACTGCCTGCATGATAAAGGAAAAAAATAACCAAAACTGGAGGTGTGAGGTAATCTGCTGCTAGAAAAAAATATAGCTGTTAAATTATACCTCGTTTTGTTACTTACTAAAACATTTTCAAAGGAGTACGTAAGCCAAAATTGTACAAAAACATTTTGCATTTAAGATAAAAATACCTCTGTCTGTAAATATGTTTTACAGTTAGATTCACTCAGTTCAAATTAATCAAAGGGATAAAACGTGTTATTGCTTTTTAGGCAATAAAATGTTTATTTTGTTGTTTAAATGAATTTAATTAATTGTTTATTTGCATCCTTTAATGCATTTCTAATACTGTAAAACCAAGGGCTGACTGGTTAAATAAAATATCTGCAGAATGTGACAATTTTTTTTATCTGATGAATCGTCAGAATAATCAATTAATAAAACAATTGTTAGTTGCAGCCCCACTTGGACTAAATGAACTTAAATATCTCTCATACTTTGTCATAATCATTCATTGTTATATCTTCTTATATCTTAAGGTGTTAAATTCCTTAAAAAGAGATCAGAGTCCAGTATATCTCACTTCTGTTTTAGAAATGAGATATAGCTACTATAAAAAATGAATTTGATGGATTTTACACCAAAGTCTGGCTAGTAAACTTAAAGCTGACCAGCACAAACAACTGTTATTGTTAACTATTACATGTTGGTCTGAATAAACAAAACAGAAAAACTTTGCCCTCCAACTTTCAATAAATACGGAACTGTGTATACGATTCATTTGTTAATCAAAACAGTCCTTTATTATGGTGAAACAGGGCGCTTATTGTCACTCAGACTTCCCATGTAGTTTATTTGTTAATAATGTAATATTTTGTAGCAAAGTAAACAGTGTCTCTGTAATTAACATGAAATGTCTCACTCATATTAGCAAAGTTTTCAAAGCTGACCTTTTTGAGGCGACCCAGTCGTCATACTCGGACAAAATTCCTGCCATATTAGATCATCGGCTGAACAAAAAGGCACAAATAAACCACTGCAGACTAAAAAGAGAGCCTTGAGCAAGATACAAATCACATATACAGCACCCACAGCCTGATGTGCAATCAGGGGAACTAAGCTTTACCAAATACAAGCTTTCAGTGAAACAGGAAAATGACGAGAGGACTAATGGAAGTCATCACAGACGCTGTGTCAGAGGCTGATGTGTAACTACAGTATTGGGTAATTTACATGTAAGTAAATTTCAGGGCTGAATTTCAAAGAGCTCGATCAGAACAATTACTAGGCAACTAATGTGGATTTTGTCATCACTGATAACAAAACGGAAGACTTTATTAGGATGAAAATGTGATTACAACATCAAAACTGACCAAAAAATGTAAAGCCAGGGTTGTAAAACATTTCCACTCCTTGAACTTTAGTCTATGTCGTCATTAAGCCTGTTCCAACAAGCAATTAATCGCAAGATGATTTCCATTCTGATGATTAATATTTTTTGAAGGGCAATTTTGTTTACAGAGACATCATAATTAGTTTTATTTATGGCTTCCATAGTGTGATTTTTAATTGTTTTGTTTACTGTTTTTGGATGCCATGTTTTGTTTTTGATATTTCAAATAGCTCACAATTCCAGCGTTTACTATTCAATAAAAATGAAAGATTATTGGTGGGTGACCTTATTAAATCCTTATCAATAGATTACCTGAAAATGGTCTTAAAACAACAATATAATTTATCACAATAATTTGTGGAACAATTATTCATCCAATTGGGGCATTGGTGGCAACAGTGGTAGGAGTTCACCCTGCAAGAGGTGGGTTGCCAGTTTGATTCCCGCTCCATCGACTGTGGGTATAATGTGATAAAATGTGAAAGAGTTCAAATACAGATGAATCCGTCAGTATTATGGCTTTTTTGTAAAGTTGCCCTTCCCATAAAAAGCTTTGGGAAAATGGGAAAACGGGGCTGCCTCTCCATTTGTTACCCAAACCACAGATACAAGCTCTACACAATTACTCCTGGGCTCTGCTGTGAGTCAGATCAATGAGGCTTCTGTTATTAAGGAGTGGCTCACACCAGAAAACCTTTTAAACTAGGTAAATACACACACACACACACACACACACACAAAGGAACACCCACGCACGCCCACGCACACACAGACAGAGCTCACTGATCTGAATTTACAAACTTGCTCACTGCAGCTGCTTCGTGTGACAGAGACGGTGTCCAAAAGGAAAGTGGTTAAATCTCCCAGGGAAGAAAAACACGTCAGTAGGTTTAGCCTAAAAATGTAAACAAGATAATAGGATACGGTAGGAACAAGGTGTACAATTAAAACAATACAACAAACTTTAATAATCTGAGTATCTCCTTAAAATTACGGTTTTACTTTTATCTATTTGACACATTAACCATCTTTCAAAAGAATCCTGAAATGTGACACAAGAAGATTTCACATCCAAATTCAGTTTACTCTCCGTCACCGTCGTGAATCTAATCAATTCCATTGATCTCTTCTCAGTTTTGTTATGATGCCAATTCACAACTAAAAACCTAATAAAGAACATGACAGTGTTAAATACAGTCTTAATACAGCATTTTAGTTGAATCTGGTCACATGGATAGAACAGTATATTTCCAGTTTTACACAAACCAAATCAATGAGGTCAAATTCGGCAATTTACTCATAACACTATCACAATTACTTGAACATTAATAGCTAATAAAATCATCAGCTTTCACTGAATCCTTACTTTGATCCATTCTTCCTGTCTTGAAGTTGTAGAAAGACAGCAGTGATAGTGAATCAAAGAACCATATCTAACTAGAAGACGCCTCTCGATGAAAGCAAACAATTATAGTTGAAGTGATGCACAATAATTGAAAAAATTTAACCAAAACTAATTGGCAGAAAACAGAAACATGGCTTTATTCATCAAAACCTGGTGTGGATTTGGTGCATATGCAGACCAATCCAAACTGGTGGATGTTGAGAAATCTGATGAACATTATATACAATCCAGTGGCACTTCTCTGATTGTCCAAATTAAACACTCGTCTAAAAACCGAAGACTCTTTAGTCCCTGCTGATATGAGCTGCAGACAGCTATCATGCAAATAAAGACACAATAGTTGCATAATAAATCAGTCTGAACTGCAGGGAGTTGCTACTAAATAACCATTGCACCCTTTCATTGGGTGCAATGACCTCTGACTGTGTCAGTTCACATCACTCTCACTGTGACAGACAGCTCTATTGCTCTCAATATCTGGGCTTTGGTTTCGTTGGAAAGGGCAAAGGCTGCCATGACAACCGGTGAGGTTGATCCAAATACCTTCTGCTTGTCCACATAAGCAGTGTAATTTGATAAAGTCACAGTAAAGACTTTAAATTTGAAACAGAGAGATGATATGAATAAACTACCAGAAGGTAAAAACACTGTTAGCTCAGGGCTTTGAAACTCCTCCAGTTTCCACATTTCACACAAACCACTGAAAACCCAAGAGGAGGATCTGGAATGATAAGTCAATGAACAGCACTATGCAAATTAAGGATAATTTATAATGCATAATGTCCCATTCATCCAAAACTGAGCAAATTCCGACATCTTCTCCACAATTTGACTATATGTCTATACTAAGTGCACACATTTCAAAGGTTTAAAATAGGTAAGTAATTGTATCATTAAGTTAAAATAATTTTCTAGAAAATTAGAGGTGATCAATCTCTGCCCATTTTCAGCTTGGTTGCTAACTTTCTGACCATTAGCATTAGCACACTGGTTAGCACAACTAATCAAATTAGTTTGATTCCAGGAAAATTAAAAACAGAATACAAATTTAAAGAAAGGGTGAAATAAACTCTTGGAAACATAAAAAAAAAAAAAAAATCTCATCTCAGGACACCATTGACAAGACTTTTAGAGAATTTGATTTGATTTCACCAGATTGTCAATAAATGTCAAGAGCTGAACATAAGTCATAAAACATGGCTGTCTTTACAATCCATTGATGCAACTCCAAAACTTTAAACTAACTTCACAACATGATGACTGATAAAATAAGCTGTATAGTCGACACGGCCATTGTCCCAGTCTTCTCCTTTCATCCGTTATGAGCGCTGAACTCACTGTGCACATGGATCCAACTAATAAAATCACAGTGAGAAAAAGTTGCCGCTACAGCGTGAGAATCTAATCAGGGAGCTGTGCTGCCTTCCTCAGCAATTTTCTCAGGAGAGAATGGATTACATCATGGCCTGCAGTCAGCCAACAGTGTGGGCACCAAGAAACCGGCGTGCAAACTGTGAGCGCTGCTGAAAATGAATAAGCAACCCGACAATTACACAAACCGATATTCCACCTTTCAGAATCTGATGAGCGTTTTTTCTCCACACCTTCCGTGACCACTTTCCAGAGTGTTTGCAGATAACAAGCGATTTGAAGAAAACTCTCTAAAGACAAAACAAAACACTATGTCAAAAACAGCAAAAGAAATAATAATCTGGAATAATATTTCAGCTGCCAAGTTTCAGGTTCCCAGCTGCAGCAGTACATTAGTAGCAAGACGAATGCACAGTCATTGTGTTTCTGTGAGTGTGTTGATGCAGTGCATTCAGGCTTTTACACCTCCCTGTTCTGCCATTATCAATTAGGGAGCGACACTGGGGAAATTAAAAGCCTTGGTGATGGCCTGAGTCTGCGCCCGGTTACACCACTCCACACTCATAAAGCAAATTTTTATAGCAGAAACAAAACCAGCTACAAAGCGCAGTGCTTCAAATTCACAGATCAAAACACTTCAAATAACACTCTTTCATAACTTCCCTATTTTAAACCTATGAATAAAAAAAGAAGCATACCTGTTGGCTTAAAACAAGCAGCTGCTGACCAAAGAGGCAGATGAGGAGCGGTAGATTGCATTCTCTACTGGTAGCTGCTTCGTCCTGAAACCATCTGAACTGGAATCAATACATGAACACACCCATCTCTTCCAGACAACATCTGACTTCACAATACAATGAGAGAGAAAGCAAGCGGCCACGTGTTCACGCAGCAGCAACAGATGGGCAGATGTTTCAGATGAGTCTCGCAGCACGCCGTCGCATTCCAATCTAGTTTGCTTCCGGAGCGTTACATTGGGATTTTATTGGACAAGGGAGGCCGTATCTTGGAGATGATTGAAGGTGAAATTGGCTTTTGTTTAAAAGTGCATCGTGTTCTGAGCGCGTTTAAAATCTATTAATCCATCAGCTGCTTGCAGAGAAGAAAAGAAAATCTGACTTGAGAAGGATTGAGAAGTTAGAAGAAGCAGCAGCAAACAGAAGGCAACATGGTAAAGGACAAAGATGAAAAGGTGTGAGTGACTCATGGTCACCATTTTCACAGAGTGGCTCTGATACTTGGAGCTCTGAAAAACTAAAAATATGTGGGCCACAAGCCTTGGGTCATTTATTTATAGTTTGTAAATATGCAAACTATAATTGCAAACTGAGGCAAGTTTGTTGAGGATTGTTCAATGTAAAATATACAGAGGGCTGTATATTTTACATTATACAGCCCTGTGTATATTTTAAAATATACAGAGGGCTGTATATTTTACACTCTTCATCCCGATACACATGCACTATGCAAAACTAAGGTACGTATCTCAAATAGGAGACAGGACTTCATTTTCAAATGTACAGCACTTCCTCTCGTTTAGACGTGGCAAAATGGGAACAGTGTGAAAGATTGATAAAGATGGTTTCCTGAGAAGAAATTTGATAATAATTAAGGGTTTTAAGCTAAAAAATGAATTATCGAACTCCTAAGTCAGGCTCAAGACAAGCTGTGGTCTTTGGATAAACAGGTTAAAGTGGGATTTTTGCTCCTCATTTCTCTAATCCAGCCTAATCGAGCTGATAATGGCTGGGTGCTCTGATAGGACTAACAGCTATGTTCAGGAAACAAACCCAATGAAGGCCAATAAGAGGTGTGACCTCCATACAACACTCAAAACACAGAGAAATAACGGTGGATGAGGGAGAGTAAAAGTCTAATCAGCATGAACCATGGAGACCACACTAATACATATTTATTTTGCAGTTCACCATTAAATCAAAAATCCTCAGAAGCTACCAGAGATGAAGAAGGGTGCTCATTATCTAGGTACTCCACATGGAGTGTGCACACATGTAGAGCACTTCCTGCTGGGGGACAGGCTGATAGAAGGCAGTATTGTCCCTTACTATGCCAAAGGACAGACAAATCCACAACTGCTGGATATCTTCACGAGCCATATGCCTGTAGGCAGCAACAGATAAGGACCCCCCCGTACTTGTATGCAGTCCCCCTCCTCATTCACTACATCCCCCCAAACTCAACCAGGAGATGTTGCCATAGCAGCCAGTCACTATATGTTAAAACTACCTGGCATAGATCTTCATATTTCAGATGGGCTACAAATGCCACACAGCTTCCATGCATCATGGCAAACACACTCCACCAAACACATGGAGACACACCTAAAGACCCAGAAACACTTTCACTACAGCCAAACTACTCCCCACACTAGCAGCAGGTTTGAGGAGACAAATCAGTCACATGTACTGAAGAGCTATTCAGTGTCCACACACCCGCAGTAAACAGTGCTGTAAATCTGCTGTGTGTGCTTCTACTCCTGAGCGTGCCACTAACTGTACTGTGCATGTCTGTTGGTGGGCATGTGCTAATGGAAAGTGAATCAAACCGTGCAGTGACACAAAAGCACTACAATGAAGTCATTAAAATGCAAAATCCCAGCTAAAGCCTTTGGGGCGACCCAATCGGTGATTGTGCTGTCTGTTTAGTGGGCTCCACAGCCCAATTAGGAGAATATGACGCAGCTAAGAGGGAGTAAGTCTGAGACACAGAGTGTCGGACCGAGTAGTTCACGGTCAAGGAAATGTTTCACACTACTTAAAAGCATTGGGGGTTACTTTGAGTCAATAAAGCAGAGAAGATACTCTAGTTTCATGACAAGCCTTTGAAGAAATAAAGATGGAGGACGTACATGGATGTAGTATACACTCAAATGAAGAGTAGTAGTTTTATATTTGAGCTATTTTGTGTTTTTCTAAACACGAGCAGGATCAAACAAATTGTAAAAGTGGCTAGCTAAATTGTAGTAGTTAGATTGCCTAATTTAGCAGTAATGTTTTTAATGAGAGCCATGCAAAAGGCAGAAGACATTTTGTACTGTCAATAATAATAATAATAATAATAAAGTGATACTGTGATATTTATTAATTCCTTTCATCACTCTGAATGAACGATGAGTAAATATGGTCTCACCTTGCTGTATAGCATTTGCTTTATTGTAAAAAGACTGATTAGATTTGACAAAACTTGAATCTGAACATTTTTAAAAAACATTTTCCTAAAAATGGCTTCTTTCATAGAGAAGACACCTGGTCTGTTGGCCACTTTTGAGGCCAACAGACCTCAAAAGTACCACCGCATTGTCACAGCTGCGTTGACGTTTATTTCAGAACTCCAATAAACATCCTTTTTGAAATAAATCACTAAAATACTAAAATAGAGATCTGTTGTCACATCATTCTGGCTGTTTCTGTAATGTTAATACTACTTGGCATAATTACTCAATACAAGAATTCCATTTATTTTCTATCCCTTTTTTACATTTAAGCTACAAAACGTTTACAGCCAAGCAATTACAGTTTTATGCCAGATAAAGAGATAAAATTAAAATGTACCACTCTCCAATTAACTGGCTAAAAATATCAAAACGCAAAGGATGAATGACACTGACATTGTCATGACGACTGCTTTTAGATATATTGTGCTGTGGCCATGTTTTATTCCCAGGCGACCATGCAGAGACAGTTGTCGCAGACCCACAACTTGCTTCTGTTTACATAAATTAAGATAGAAGGAAGACAATGAGAGGAAAGTTTTGACCTCAAACGTGAGGAACGCAAACACTGTCTTGAAAACAGAGCCAGCTTAGAATATCAGTGTAAAGTCAACAACTCCTCTCTAGATGGATGGATTTCTGATGCAGGACATGCTTAGACTAAATTACTGAGCAACATGTGGGGGTGGGGAGGTGCAGCTGTTACAGAACAAAAGTCATGTTGACATGACTAGTCCTGATGGCCATGTCAACACTACTTTTCATGTGTGTCTCCAAATATGCATGTACAGATATAAAACTATACAAAGATTTAAAAAAAAAAAAAACAGCATTTCAAAATTGTCCAATATGCCATTTGAACAGAACGGTAAGTTTTCAGAGAGTTTTGCCTGCCTGTCAGTAACAAAGTGACTATGTTCTCCGTTCGTGTCTCGCTTTTCTGCAGTTCACGAGAAAAATCCTCTACTATGTGGAAAGTGATGAAAACAAAAGAAACGCCACACATTATTGTCATTATGATAATGATTTTAAGAGTCCAGTTGGCAAGCTGTGAGGCTTGAGCAGCATGCCTGTTAAGCAGCAGACTGTTGGTCTGCCTCTGAGGGGACAACAATTATCAGCTTTTATAGCTTTCCAGTGTTCAGTATAAACAGCAGAAGAACAAAAAAGGAATCATTTTTAGCCCAATAAACATGTTCACTTGAAAACATACACAGTAAGCATGTTTACTCTTCCCTTACTGTCTACAACATGTTTAAACAGTATTACAACTGATAATACTACTGATAATAATAAAATTGAATCTTTTAAAAACCACCTTGCGTTATAACAGATATTCACTTTATGTTTTTTGGTGGGGAACGGGGGAGTTTAGAATATTTCAACTTTAGGGGCCTTTTTTTTAAAACATGCCGAAAGGAAGGGGGCAAAGAGAAGAGGGAAAAGACATGCAGCAAAGGCTTTTTGCTGATATGTGGGTGATTTTCAGATAAAGCTGGTTTCGCAATGTAAGTATCAGCCGACCACCCAAAAGTCAGGAAAGTAGGGCCGATTTATTGACGACTTTAGGAAAAACATCTGAGAAACAAAGTTTGAAATTACCCATCCAAATTTAAGTGAAACCTTGCCAGAAGAGACTCAAAGTTTTTATCAAATTGCACATCAAACAGTGGCTAACTCCTATTGCTTCTCTGTCAATTGGTGAAAGCAAGGTGTGTTATCATATCACTCAGTTTTCTTGTTTGTACACAAATATCTAAACGGAGACAATTACAAATAAAGATTATTATCCATATTTTAAATGTGAAAATGTTCAGTTATTCCATATATAGATTGAAGATATACTCCATTCATATTCCCCATTTACATGGTCAAGCATAAGGCACTACACACTAAGATTGTGTTAGCATCTAATGCTTCAATTGCATCAACATGAGTACTACTTTCTCCAATGATCCAAAGGATCTTTCTTTCCATTTATCTATAACTGACCTGCATTATGAAGCCATGGCTGGAGGTCAGTATTGGTAACTATTGCCAATGGATTACAATGAGATATTATAAAGCATGTTATTCTGGTTACGTGTCAGTCTTATCTACAGTATTTAGATTTATTTTTAAATGAGCTTTAAACAAAATTTTTGTATGCTCTAAAGTTATGTAAGGTGTCAAGATCTTCCCTCACCATCTAAGTGTTTGTCACCCTTTACAATGACGATCAAAATAAAATATGGTGCATTATGACTGCTTCAGCTTCCTGCCCGTTTGTGTCATGTGACCTGCTTAATGTGATGTATTCAGACATCCACAGACAGCTTTGTTGGTGTAGGAGAGAAGAAGAAAAATGAAGGCATAACACATGCAAACACACACACAGGAAATAATTCCTCTCCTTACTTTTACTCCCACTCACTAATCCCATATCAAAAGATCATTAACCTGTCCACATGACAGCTTAATTCTGTGCATTTGGCCTTTTCCCTTATTTTCTCACTGAGGATTTCTTAAATGTCAAAGAGCCAATCAGGCTGAACAGCATCCGTTGACATAAGCATATAGACAACACACTGAGACCAGATGGCAGCAGCTTAGTGGGGCAATTAATCTTTAATGACCCCGGCAAAAGCGCATGTATACGAAGACACAAAGAAGAGATGGCCTAATGGATTCTTGGTTTAACAGCCATAAACTTATTGAAGAAATATCTCTAAATACCGAATGTAATCAAATTTGCGATGAATTGGTACGTATGTTTGCTCACCTGCGTCTGGCTGGTTGACTGGTTGTTGCCCGAGTGCATCCATCAGCCCCAACTCATAATGGTCTCATCTTCCCTTCCTGTCTCCCCCACTCCTCTCTTCCGCTACACTAACCTGAATGCTTAATGATGGCCCCTGCCTTCCGGGAGCATGTAAACATGCCAGCCTCACCATTGGCTGAGGAAGAGAGGTCTTTCTCTGCCGATTGGCTGACACAGATGGGGCATGGATGGCAGAGGAGGAAGAGGATGGTGGTTACCATAGCCCTACAGCATGACTGCTGTCTATGTCATGGCGCACTCTCTCACACACACACACACACACACACCCACACACAAAAGGCTTCAGCCCCCTCAGGGTATAGTGATGGTCCCCACAGACTTAGAGCACAAACACACTGAGACACATGACACACCCTCTAACATCAACCACAACAAAGGATACCAGAGCTTAACCAAAATAATGATGGCGAGACATCTGATGCTTAAACCAGTGGTTTCTTTTAGAAGCTTAACATCCAAAATCAGTTTCATATTTAAGAAACTTTTCAATTTGTAGGAAATTTTTAGAAAACCAAATTCTAAAATTTTTTAAATCATCCTTACTTTCTAGCAAGGACGGATGATTATAGAAACACCAACCTAATGCCTACTTCACATGGCAAGATTTTAAAATTATTGGCTGTTTTTCAAAACCTGAGAGACCGAAGAGAATAAGAAATCATAGATATATCAGGTTTGGTACCAGATTGTGTGGTCTACAGCCAAAGAGCATATACAGCAAATTACACACACGACCATTCAGATGTCAGACAGGAAATCTCACAAAACCTTTCGAGATCAAACATTATTTTAGAGTAAAAAAACATGGAAGACAAGGATGAGGCAATGGCGATAGGTTGGTGGACCATTTTTAACAGAGACAAAAACAATACAAAAAGACGTCTCTCACATTAACCTGACTTTGTGGTGTGCCATGGCAGTTGTTTTGTCCTCTGTATTTTGGATTCCCCTCCATGCTTTCTATCAGCTCAATTTATGACTGGCTACACGTCATATTTAGCAGGCTGTGTAGTAAAACTGGGCCAATAATAATAATAATAAAAGGCTAAGTAATGTTTATTTCCATCTTGTTGCTGTTTGTGTACATGTTTCGGGAATGGCGGGGGGTTGGCCATGTGGTATTTCGTATTTGGGCATGGCACAATGATAGTGATTGTGGTGTGGTAATTTTTTCAAGGTGTTAAAAGGGTAGGGAAACACTTATCAGTAAATATTGGTTATTAGCCATAGCAGAATTACTAATATCAGATATCGATAATGGTAAATATTTCATATCGGTGCCACGCTGGAATTAATCAGTGTTTATTTGCTGTCGGATTTCTCTAAAAGTTTTGTAAGACAGAATTTAATAAATAAAGTTCATATCAGTAACTTCTGGAATGTACAACTTATTGACTCTTGCTAAAAGATTAGCTAAACTATCTTGCTCCTGCTTGTTTGCTGCATGTTGAACTATAACATATTGTCAGTGACAAATGTTGCATCCATAATGGAGAAGGTCATCACTGAATGAACTCAGGTTGTCATGGTACAGCAGAACCCCTGCAGGGAAAGAAGAAACCAAGAAGTCAAGGTAGACTTGCAATTGATAGCCAGATCTCAATTTCACTATTATAAGCCAGACATGTTCATTTGGAATAGTCAAATTAGTCATTTTCAGCATCTTGATTTTGCTAAATAAAACTGTGGAGCATTTTTTGTGAAGAGATGAACTTCTTACGTAAGCCTGAACTCCTTAACGGGCCCAAAGCAAAGACAATGCTTGAACACAAAGTAGAGAAAGATGGCAATGAGGGGGCAGCAGAGATTACTGTATTACATAACAACAGTGCTTGAGGCTGACTCAGATTGTTTCCTGCTCATGTGTGTGACAAGAAGTCTGAATGGCTGTTTCTATAGCTACAGCTCAGAGGAAAGAAAGAACAGATTCATCTGTTGACCAGGACAACGGTGGGGATGAAACGATGAGAGGACAACAATTCAAAGCTGACATGCAAGCTTTGAATCGATATTCAAAGCTTGTATGTCTTTAAATATAATAAATAGCTAAATATACAACTGGCAAACACTTGGATTAGGTAGCTGATTTGACCTAAGTTGTGTGTGGCCGAGAAACAACTGACATGTTTGAAAAGCACTCTTAGATTACAGATTGCGGTTTATGACCCCTGGAGTGTAGAAGTACTGGATGTTCTTTCTGAGAGGTGAGGTTAGAGAAAGACAAGTGGTTTGGTCACATTGGATCTCTGTAAGGTGCAACAGCCGAGACATTCCTGGATTTACTAAAACTCCCCTCAGAGAGTTTGCTGGGAAGCTGTCCAGAATCGCAGAGAGTCTGTCTGCTCAGACAAGGCATGTGACAGCCAAAGAACTGCTAACATTTAACATTTGAAGACAGAACTGGGACTGAGTCGAAGTCAGCCAGGAGTTGCTGGCCAGCAGTAAACTCCATCAATTACAGTTAATGTGCTCCAGAGGGAATCCAGACAAAGAATATGGCAGCCTGGGAATCCCATCCATCTCTCTATTGTGGTAGTGGTTCAAGTTGTTCCTCTTCCCAGCAACACTTTCCAGTTAATCCTGGGCAATCCCGATGTGTTTCCAGGCTTGAAGAAGGTATTTAAAGTCCCTTTCAGGTGTTTTCACACCTGATAGTCCAGTAGACTCAGTTCGATAGGGGACCAATGCTGCAACACTTGTTACATTTTCAGCTGATGCGGTTCACTCTCACACCGCATTGTCAAACAAACCAAACTCTTTGAAAAACCTATTTAAACCCTTGCCTTTGGTGGTGCTGCACAAAAAAAAGACACTAAGCGCAACTTCCTTTTTATGAAAAGGGAGTGATATTTTAGTAGTTGTAACATTTTTCTTTTAAATTTGGTAAAAGACCACAAGCCATTTCTCCCGCATGCGCTACACAGGAATGTTTGTGTTGGTTGTAGAACTGAAATGCCCTGAGCTATAGTTTGCTTCCTGCTTTTGGAGTGGTCTCTGGTCTGCTTGGTGTTCACATATGCATTCAGACTGCAACAGAGTTCACTTCAACTGAACTAAGACCTTGATTTTTAGGTGGAGCAGATTTTGCTTTTCAGATCCACATCAGAGGTCGCGCTGATGTGTTCTCAGTCATTTTGAGCAACAGCATTAACAAAAAAATTTAAAAATCAGTCATGTACTATTTTTACCAGTCAAATTATAATCATATTAACATCGGCTACTTAGCCACATGTTTATGCGGTTTAGTAAATATTCACCTAGTTGAACCGTGAATCCAGACCCCATCACACATAAAGCAGATAAACGCATCTAACGTTTTCTCCATAGTGACACAAACCAGTGACTATGCCCCCAATAACTTATAATAAATTAAATGAAACAACTCAGACCCCAGCACTTCACCTACTGGGGTCTGAACGCACAGCTTCACAAATTCCTCCTAGTCACATATGCAGAGAAATTTGCGCTAGTTCATCAGTCAGTTGGATCTGTCTGAACCCAGCCGATCAATTTAACTTTTTTTTTTACCCTGTTTTACCCTAATGCAGATGTTGCATATGCCAAGCTCCTCCAGAACGCCACTTTCCTTCTGGGCGCAGGAAGGTAACTTCTTCCAGCTTTGTTAAAACCGCTGGATGACTTAAGTTTAATTCTTCGCAGCGGTGGAGCCGCGTCGTATTGGTTGTGCAGCGGACTGCGCTTGTTACGGTCTAATTAAAATTAACTTTATTTATTTCCTCAAGATAAACTGCCAGCTCCTCTGTTTAGACTACAAATTGATTAGTTTAACGTTGAATTCTCTTTAGTTTTCTCTGTTCTGTGTGTAATGGAGGCTCTAATTAAACGCTCCATTTCAACCAAAGGTTTGGAATGCGCTTCCCAACCAGACACTCCAAAGCATCTGGTCCATAACTCTTCACCACGCTGTCAGCTCCCGGACAAAAAGACGCATTTAGTTCAATGTCCATGAGATGATATTCAGAAAAGACTTTTAGTTGCCTCTACGATGAACTCTTTGCGTGAAGTCTAGAATGTCTGCACATCTACACCTGTCAAGGGTGTTAATTATAATCTGTCAAATGACCGACGGGCTTTAAATTTTCCCGTCGTTTAAAAAAAAAAACCGGTCAAATACGGAAAACATTCCGCATCAGAGTTCGATGGGACATTCAGACCTCCCCAAACAAACCGAACTTTCTAGACAAATGAATTAGAGTGCGATTAAAGTGGACTAAACAGGGTTGGTGTGAATGCACCTTTAAATGGTTTTGGGGCAGCTCTAGGGTCTCTTTCCAGTAAGACCTGCTTGATCAAATCTTTGATTCACCGTGGAATAGCCAAGTTAACATATTAGAAATATTTGAGTAACCATATGATACTGGAAGAGGTTTTCAATAATCTGGCCTTCTTCTCAAAACACTTCAAGGTCTTCTCTGTGAGATATCAAAAAAGACATCTCACAGAGGTAGTAATAAGAGGCAGTGTCACTAGCTGAGACAGTCACATCCCAATGACGGACTGTGTCACCAAATGACCAGAGGAGTTGGGACAAATTTCATGACCATTGGGATTATCTTTACTGATCATTAACACACTGGGCAGTGGATGACTAGCAGAAATTGCTTGTCATACGTCTTCAACATGTTATATTGGCATTTGGGCTTCTTCTTTAGCAGAACTGTGAACTTAAAACCAAAATCTACATTCAAACTCTACATAGTGATGAAGAATTGATGGATTACCAGCTATTAGAAACAGTTTATTCTAAAAAAGCAATAAAAATATGGACTCATGCTACAATCTTTAGCAAGTGGCAAACTACTCATCTGGCAATCCTGATTAGCATGGTGTGGATACTAGAGCACAGCAGAACTACTCTTGGACACACCGGCGTGACAAAAACTATTTTTATTGCATCCCCAGAGATGCACATAAATTCAAGCCTTCCTCCCTCTGAATCGGATTAGGGGAAATCCATTTGACATATGCGCACACGTTACGTCCCTGAAAGTGCACGTGCCACATCGGCCCCACCATGCCAAAATGTCCATATCCAGATTGTTACATAATCTGGCTTTCCCTTTTGATTGAGCTGCACATGCCACTGAAGCAAGGCGGAGACAAGTCTAATTCTGTGAAGGTTGCAGTGAGGACCTTGAAGACTGAGTCTATCACTATTAAATCCCAAGTATCAGACCGAGGTAGTAGTCAAGACATTTTAATTGATTGACTTGAGTCCCTTAGCAAACTCCATTTAAATGTTGTTCAAGTACTAGCCAATTTTAAGTAGAACGCATTTTGCAAAGCTTGCAAAATAGTAGCAGAGAGACTGCAATAGTTGCTGCAGGCGTCCGTCTGTCTTTGATGCTCCCTCTTCCATGCGTTGCGCTTGGAATGTTTTCAGTATAGGCAGAGATGCACAGAGGGCAGCTGAAACACCAACTGTTAAATGTTATAATGTACAAATCAGAATGCAAAGTTTACAAAACAGAATAACTTATTTAAATTTTTTAGCACATACGATTCAAAACAACAAAATTATGTTGTGACTTTTTTGATCAAGAAGTCACATCAAATATGTCAACAATAGTGTCGCACTTCAGGAAATGGCCCTGCGTAAAGACATCAGTCAGAGCAACATCAAACACTTTCATACAAAAATTCAAAACAAATACTGCCTATTATGTAAAATGTTGGTAGATTTCTTCTTTTATATTTTTTTACTATATTTTTTTTACATTCCATTGAAAGGGTTTGGTAAAGGAGCTATTGTAAACAATGGTCAATGGGGGGAACAACTTGACATACTAAGCAGAAAAACAAAGCTAAAACACACACAAAAAATTACCACTCACTGTAGCAACAAAGTCATAAAGCTATGATTGATGTTACGCAATATCTTGGTATCTCATAAAGTCAGATTCTAAGACAGAAAACTGAGACAGCAGCCTAAAGCATCAAACCACAGGAAGTGGGAATAGTCCTCACTCTGCAGCAGATTAGAACAAAACTGATTAAGTTTATGACTCTGTTTGAGAAACCCACCAGAGACAGTGATTAGCCTCAGAACTGAAACAAGAGCTGAAAAAATGTTGACAAAAAAAAAAAAATCTGAAGGGAAGCAGCTGAGACGTACTAATTGCTCTCAGAGATTCGACTACTTTAGATGCTGACTTGACAAATGTTGCAGAGGAAGACTGATGAAAGCTCTGGACTTGCCTTGTTTTTCTTTTCCAAGTGTGCTTGCTCTGATGTGAAGACTTTAATTTATCATGTTTTATTTTTACTGTTCAACACTCTGGTGCTGTAAGCCTTTTAGGATTAGACGTTGGAGAACAAACACGTGGCAGAAATGCAACCCGCTGCCTAAATCGGCGGTGGGGTTAAACAGAAAGGCTTCAGTCTCTCTGGGAGAAGCAGAGTCACTCTGCCTCTAAACATTTACTCCCACTTGGCTCCAGTGGTTCAGGATGTGTGGTCACCGATCAGCGCACACACAGCCATTAACACGTCAGCGGCTAAAAAGAAGAGATGCAATTACACCATCGTGTTAGTAACTCCCAAGAAAACAGAGGAAGCTGTAGTTGGGATGCATACCGGTTTGAAAGCAGAAGGACGCGGTCAGCGTACTACTTCCTAGGAAATATGATTCACCTCACACATTCTGAGGTGTTACTAATGTTGAATGTAATTTTAATTTCTTGAGCTGAGGACAATTTCAGCAACCTTCCACAGACATGCAAAAGACAAAGCAAACGATATTAAGCTGCATGAATGTTGTGGCTATTTTTTTTTCACCATAGTAAAGAGTTGTGAAACTAATATCCATTCTCCTGGTGCATATATCTGGCCTCTGGTGCCATTAAAAATGGATCCACTTCCACAAGGTGCTGAATTAGGATACACCGAATACAGCAAAACTGTGTGAAAGCTAAATATGATTCAGAAACTTATCACACAGAAACTCAGGTCTGATGAGTATTAATGCATGCATTGAGCATCTAAAAATATCCAGCTCTGTAAGGCATTTACAGTAATGAGAGAACACTGACGCCACTGGTATGTGGTCAACAGTAAGAACAAAGAGCTTTTTTTTGGATCCCTGTTTCTCTGAAATAGGGATCCAACTAAAGGGGACTTACCTTACCCCTGGGGTGGACACTATGTTAAAATAATTATTTATATCTCCATGCTTAACATTTGAACTAAGAAGTTGGGTTGCTCTGCAGACATTTTTTCTTACACATCATGTGAAGAACAACAAGATCAACAACACAAAATGACACCACTGTAGGCATAAAACCTCCGTGTGTCTGCCAGCAGCATTTAAAGGTAGGACTCATCCGGTTAGTCTGCAGAAGAGAGACTTGAGCATCCTGCTAGGAGGATGGATGTAGAGGGAGATCAACTTGTGTGCAGTTTATTTTAAGTGGCATTTCCTTCAGGTGAATGCTTTCTTAAAAAAACCAAATGTCAGAGTTTTAAATGAGATATATAGTATTTGTTTTATTAGTCTTGAGCTTGAAATGTCATTATTGTGAAACATATTTTTAAAGTCACCCTGTTTTTTGTCTTTTCAGAATTCAAACTGTCACAGATGATAATCATTTACAAAATGTTGGCTGTCCTTTGGAAATTTCAGCTCTAATATAAATTTCTAGTAACTCTACAGGCATCAATGATAACTGTTCTAAAAAAATAATCAAGTTGACGTTGGTGAAATCCTCTTGAACTGCGGAGCTGTGACACCGCCTGCTCCCCCTAACCCTAACCCACTCAAAAGGCTATTTGAAGCTCCTGCACAGTTACAATAAACAAACGATTTAACGAACCAAAAAGCAACACATCACAGAAAAGCGTTTAAGAAAATCTGCTTAAATTGTTTTTAATGAAACATTTCACACAATATTTATAAGATTAATGAGGGGAAAGTATATTCTACCACTCTATACCACAAAGATAAAATGTTTTTCCTCTACATTTTAATCCCACCAGGACTTCATGTTGTCCATCCTCATATTTACTTTCTCTCAGGAGATTTCAACATGGTAACAGCAGTAGCACAATGGTGCAAATCCCAAGCGGCTGTGCCATGTGCCCAAGACTCCCAACATACACACAAAGAAACTCAAAAACACACCAACAGAACCACGGCTGCACCTGATCAGGCCTGGGTTTCGCTACATAGAATAACAGTGGTTGATCTGAAAACAAGCATTCATACATGTCACTAAATTATTATAGGGTCTGGCGATATGGACTTGGAATTTCATCACAGTATTGTGTGGTACTATGGTGATGATAAAAATTATGATTAAAAAGTATTTATCACTTCTTTTTTAGGCTTAGCGTTCATATCGCCACAAACTTAATGCTGCTCTTGATGCCACACACTAAAAGAAGTGTGATTTATATCGTCAAACTGCACATAGAGACTTTATTTATTTTCAAATTTACTGACATTTGTGGATGCTCTGGTGGGAAAAATAGGAGAAAATAGTTTGTCAGTGTTTTAACATTAACTGAACTCTATTGTGAGAATAATTAATCAAAATTCTTTTCATGACAAGAAATTTTTCACAATAAATGAGATGTTAAATGCCCACCCCTAATTTATGGATGTTGTTTTATATGAATGAGTATTGTGCTTTTTTAAGCTAAACAACAACCAAACAAATCAAAGTCATTGGAATGTTAGGAGAGTTACCAAAAGGAAATTAAGAAATTGTTGTTCTATTAAACAGGACTGCCAGCTGAACACTTATTGACCCAGTGTACAGCAAGCGTCTGCAGCACAGCATGAAGGATACAGTAAGGAACTGATTAAAATCAAACATCAGAGAGCTGCTCTTCTGCATGGCTTGGAACATAAAGTTCTACCTCCAGGTTTTTCAGACACATACTGCCAATACAAGGGCTTCCCTCTGCCTTTATGTCTGAAAACAGCAGGAGTGAGGTGTTGCCGCTCTAGAGCACAAAAAAAATGGAGATGCAGATGAGTTTTCTGCTGAGTTACAGACATCCACCATAACACCTGCAGAGCAAAAGTCTTGAAAAAATGCAAAGAATTCAAACTGTGTTCATGTAATCGTGGGTGTAAGCGAAACGAGGAGGAAAATGAGGGGTGCAAAGTAAGACGGCTTGAGGAACATCTATGAGTGAAGATGAGGACATGGATGGATGGATGGAGAAATACATACTGCTGTAGAGAGTGTCGATCCAGGAGAGCCGGGGCAGACCATGAGCGCTCAGAGGCTCCATCCTCCTTCGCTCTCCTTCTGTCACTTTCTCCGCTTCTCTCTTACGTTCTCCGCTCTTTAATCTTGCCGCTTTTTGCAAAGAATTTCTGTTTTCTTATCCGTGATAAAAAGCCTTTGTCTGGCAGGAAAAAGCCCAGAAAAGCATTTGGAGAAAACGAAAGTGAAGAGACACCTCGGGGGTCCAACAACAGGCTGAAGGCGAGCGAGCTGAATGAGCACAGGAGATGTGTCTGTGTGTATGCGTATGTGTGTGTGTGCAAAAGAAAACAAGAGGTTGGAGACAAACACCACCAACCGTTGCTAGGGGAAAGGGAGAAACACTCCCTCTCTCTTTGGCTTGCTCTCTTCCATCCACCCCTCCTCTCTCTCTCTCTCTCGTCTCGATCCCAAATAAACGCCTCACTGGCTCCGCTCTCACACTCTCTCTTTTAAGCACAGGAACGAATTCGGAAGCAGCTGTGAAGGTTTGTGTCACTACATGGGATGGGTAACAGAATCTCTGCTGAGGCTGAACAGCTGATTCAAAGTAACTCAACCAACTTTCTGATCCACAGCTATTAAAAGAAATTAAGCTAAACTTCCTATATATGCATGAAAATAGAATATTCGTCATGTTCTGACAAATATTAAGGAACAACACATAGAGATTTGATCTCATGCTTTAAAAACCAATACATTTACTGAACATTTTTCTATATCCCAAACTGTAACGTACAAAACTAAACATAAACTAGAGATGTACAGATTACAAATTCTTGGCCGATCTCCAGTTTGAGGCTGATGCCAATTAAGCCGATTCTGATTTTTCTTCAAAAACTTCAGTTAAAAATTATTGAGAAATAATCCTCATTCTTGTATGGTAGTTATTGATTTTTAATTCTAGCACAGGAAACATCTCATTTTGTTTTGTTAAATAGGGTTTAGCAGTTTCAAAATCAAAGACAATATGATTGGGAGCTGATGTTTTAAACTCTCTTTAGCATCTTGTATTAATGTCCTACAACTTTGTATTTGCTTTATTTAATCATCAATCGTTTAATCAACTACTGAGCTTAGCAAGTTTTCTGGGGGAAACCTTGAATATGTTACTATTGTAGCACTGGGACAAACCCTAATCAGTTTAATAGCAATAACATTACTTAATCTCATGCTAATCTCAGCAGACACTTTGTCTGTGTCAGTGAAGAGTCAGCATGCCAAAGGCTCGGAACAGCTACAACTGATGGCAGCTCAGTTTACTAGTCATTACAAAACTACTGTGGAACATATATGAGTGACATATTTCACCACTATATCAGGACTTCCACAGAATTCACCTTTTTTCTTGATTAGGACATGTTTTTGTTTTTTGTTGATGTTATTGAAGCAAAGTGGGCTCATAGATTCACCTTGGGACATTAATGCTCCGTCAAAGGTGACTGCCATATCCAAATTTGTCAATACCTCACAAGGTGCTTTACCATTAAATTTCTGCTACACTCTTTTCTTTTAAAGAAAAATAATAAACTGGTTACAAATTATTATTTCAGACAAAAACAGTAAAACTGAAAGGTCAGTAATGGTGGCATTATAAATTGCTTTCTTGACTTAGTCAATCCATCACAGTGCATCGCAAGCTCAAGGTCACAGCCTTTTACGGCACAAGAAATAACCCGGTGTTTTCTATCAGACAACCACTCTTTTAGTCAGTAAGAAAAACAGAGAGATGAACTGTGCAGTTCATGTCATGTTTTGAGAGAGTCTCATCTTCTGTTCCCGTGGCAACTCACTGTACCTCACTCACCAACACAGACACATGCGGGTTGAACATATAAAGGATCCACAATTCATGTACTGCACCACTTCTTCCTGACCGGAGAAATACCTGCATTAGAACCAAAGTAGTAGCGATAATATTTATATGCATCCTTTGAAAAACTAAAATTATTAACAAAAAATTCAGGGCATCATGTTCTCAGAAAAAGACCTCACGTCACCCCTTTTAATAGTTTTGAGGTTTATGAACCTCAAAGCTATAGAGAAGGGCAATCGGGGACAGGCATCATGCCAGTGGCAACAAAGCCTGACATGAACCTTTTCCCCTCAACCCTCTGTTGGGCCTGCTCCCCCGTACCTCCCTCCTCTCTAACCAGCAGGGGGCTGGGGGGGAAGGCCTGGAGGGTTTAGAGGCAGAAAAACTTCAATTAGGACACAAAGGATGACAGGAGGAACCCCAAAAACCACTCACCCCCTCCTTTCTGCTCAATCTTTGGAGGCAGCGGGGCCTGAGCACTCCTTTGTTTCACTACATATGTGCCAGCTGATGAAAACATGCACAGGGTCACCATAAGGATGATTAAAGAGTTTCTATGTAGAGGTTTAATCCTTATCTCTGGTTTGTAGCATTTATTGTGGGATTATTAATGAATATAAATGTGCTATTAGGATGCACAGACATAAAGAGGTTCACACAGAGCGAGCAGACGGAGATGAAGAAGGTTGGTGAGTGGCTCTTCATCAAAAATAGATTGATCATCCAGACGTATGGCTCCTTTGTCCTAAATCTGGGACAAAAAGACGTGTTTCCCACGTGTACGTCTGATTTAGGGTTTTGAACACAAAGCTGCCAGTTTCATCCTCTAGAATACATAATCATTCAAGGGCACCAGCCAAACAAAGACCTGAAACACAAACAAACCAGGATGCAGTTAGCCTTCCTGGAGCGTCCCAAACCTACATCGATCAAAAATTAATAAGCAGTCAAGCTGTGTAGTAAAAGAGGGCCATTATGAAGTGTCTCTACAAGAGTTTGCTCCCCCCACCTTGAACACCTCGCATCACACACCGCCAACACAATTGGCTCAGGTACCGTGGAGAGCGGCTGAAATATTTGTCTGGTTTCAGATGTTGAGGGGGGGTAGCAGCAGAAGCATGGGGTTTTAAAATACAGCAACACACGAGTTCATTCTGCAGAAAGGTCAGCGTTCAACGATGGTCCGTCACACACTGTGTGTGTGGGCGCGCTGGCATTAAGGCAGAGGAGCTGGGAGGGATAAGATAAGTGGACTGATACAATCTTGACTTTAAGCTGTTCTTGGTTTTCATTTAGAGATAGGCTGTCACATTTTCTCAATGTCTCTGCAGTGGAATTGATTTGTTTTGAAGGACAGATAGGGCTTTCTTCTGGATTAACATGATGCATCACGCTGCAGGTCTAAACATTGTCAACGTGATTGAGTCGGGGTTTTCTACTTAGAATCTTTTTTTCCTGCACCATTTACAAGAATATTCGCAATGAAACGGACTCTTGTGGATCCTTGTCCTTCTGCGTCATGTGACCTATCTGCAATGCTTAGACATCCAGAGAGCAGCTGAAACACTGGTCAATAAATTTTACAACGTTCAAAATCAACTGCTAAGGTTATGAAGACCAACTTTCCCTGGAAGTTTTATATGACCTGAAATACATCACAAGCCAAGTTATCAACAAGTCATATCACAACAGAATTATTAGAATGCTAATGTTAGCTTAGCACTTTACTAAAAAGTTCAGAATAAAAACAGCAGAAGCAAGACAACGCAACAATGTCACTATGTTTGTTTAGTCTCTTATACCTTCAGAAACAAATAAGAAAAGATATGCAGGTTTTAGGTGATGCATTGTTACAACATAAATTAACGCAAGAAAGTATCTGCTGCAGTCTGTCAGGAAAGGCATACTGCAGCATCCAAAATGTAATTGGTCGACGAGTTAAGTTAATCACAATTACAATACCTCTATATGTTACATATAACCACTGGAACATGGTGTGTCACTTTAAAAAAAAAAAAAAAAAAAAAAAAAAAGAATAAATGAGAAGTCTGCAACTTCAAGTGAAAAATAAGCATGCCTTGGTTACTGTATAGCATGATACTCCAAGACTATTGGGCTCTAAATATAGGTTGAGGTTTTACAGAAGACAATCGTTTTGATCTCAGCTGATCTCATTAAAATAAGGTGTTAGTGTCATGACATTGATCTAAGAGAGAAATTGGGTTCAACAAAAAAAAGCTTTTAATGAATATAAGTATTTGTTTCCATTAGTTTATTACGCTGACTTTAGGAGAAAAAAGATACAACTGCACTTTGACATTTAAACTAAAATATCTCTGGTTCCTATCGTGACATTTCTAGAGATAAATAAAGATTTCCTGTCAAGAGAAATCTTGACAAGAGAAATCTTGGAGGAAGTCTGTGTGATCGCTACCAGCCGACTGACACTGTGTGGGGAGGTATGTGTGTAATTAGGCAGCGCCGTGTTCCTCTAGCCAATCAGACGGCCACCCACCGCTCCTACCTCCAGGATCTACCCAGATACCCTTGCCCCACAAACCACATCCACATCCACAGCTTTTTGCCCCCTTTGACATGTCAACCCCAGATAAAGGCCTGAGGGAAGATTGGGTGATGGGTGGATTGGAAACGGGGGGTTGCTCATCTCTCAGGAGATGTGCTGGGGAAAACTCTGCTGCCCCCCCTTCATCTTTTCTCGGTTTGAAACTGGAATATTGAGAATAAAACAGACCAGCAATTAAAAAAAAATGGTTTGCAGCTAATAAATACTTGATCCTGCTTAACCTCCACCTAAACACACACACACACACCCCCACAAGCATTAGAGCTTGTGTGTGTGTGGACTTTAGTGTATGTGGGTCAGCGTACACAGAAAGTAGACAGCTGTGTTTTCACGTGAGTGGCTTCTAAAGAAGCACTGGTGTGAAAAAGAAACCACAGCTTTAGAACCAAAAAAATCTGACATGAAGGATGTGTTTTCAAAATAATCCACAATTCTGTCACCAATAATTAATGTGCTGTCGGTAATGATAGCTGTAATGCGTTGTTTAAAGAAATGTGACAATCACAAATGGATCCAGATGAAATGTTTTCGCACATGTCCCTTTGTGTAGGAGGCTGTTGGCGGGGGGGCGGCGGCAGGGACAAGCAATGAGCATGCATTATTTAAAAGCATGGAGTGCACCATTCATAAAATGTCTGCATGTTAAATGGGAATCCCTGAATTGATCTACGGTACTGTTCTATTGATTCTGATGTCCTGCTAATTATCTCTTCTTTAAGTAAAGAAGTGGGTAATACATCCTTCTACAGTCACCTCTTGACTTTATGAGCTTTAGGGAAGTAGATGTCAGATACTGACAGTATCATTTATCAAATGGCTACAAAACTGATTTCTTTACTTACTCATTTCTCTTGAACTGCAAATAAACTGCCTACACAGGAAATATAGAAGATTTTACATTGTTGTATATGACAGCATTTTCTCCTCCAAATCCATCCATCTCATCTGCACTGGATCCCCCTTCTTGAAGCCATCATCGCTCTATTATGTGGAACAACTTAGTCTCCCGCGGTGCAGTATGTGTGTTTGCTTTTCTATATTAATTCAGTCTCTGATATTTGATAAGTTAAAGTTCCTCTCAGAACTCAGTCTGTTTGTGTAAAGGAGAGAGAGAGAGAGACGGGACAAAGGGGTTCAAAATAATCTGCGTGAGTAAAAGAGAGAGAGAGAGAGAGAGAGAGAGAGAGAGAGAGAGAGACGTGAAGCCATAAAGAGAGTATTCATCGCCCGCCAGCTGAATTTACTTTGATCTATTCAGGTCAATATAGAAATCGTCTGAATCACGCTGCGATTGGACAGACACCAGATAACAAGCGTTGCCCCCACATCACACACGCACACGAATCCTGTTGTATACACAGTCTCGTATGGTGTTTATGCTGATTACTCATCTTTCTGTTTTTCTCCATTTCACAACATGCATCCACAACAGAGAGAACAGAAAAAAGCTCCATTAAAATTCTGTTCTGTAGCCATTTGGTTATTTCAATGAACTAAAATATCATTGTTACGTTTTAAGTTTTGCAATAAATAAAAAAAAGAGTTGAAATGAGAAATACATTAGGTACCACTTTCTAAGCAAATAACTACTGCCCTCTAGTGTCCGTATTGCGTTGCAGTAACACTTGAAGTGCAAGGAAAGACTTGTGTCTGTGGTTATAAACACTGCAAACAAAAATATTAAAATTGGGGGAGAGATTTTAAGCAAGGCTTATTTATTGGACGATATAGTAATGAGGAGACGCATTACAGATATATATGACAAAATACAATATATGGGACAAAGTAGTTTTATTACACTTTATAATTGATTGGAGGTTTGCATGGAGGTACGATAATAGTTTTCAAAGTGTAGTACAAATACATCTGAGGAAACTGGGGAAATTTTGGTAATTTAATAATAACCAAAAAAGCCGATTTTCAGCTTAATCGGTCCTGACCACTGGCCAGCTAACCAAAACTGATAAATTTTGTACGCACATTGCTAAGTGTTACCAACTGTTGCTGAAAATAACCACCTTTTGAGTAGAAGTTACTACTGAGTGAATAAGACTCAAAGTTTGTGATTTTTGCCATACATTTTAAAGCTAAAAATGTGTTTCTCTGGATTGTGTAATTTCAAACACTACAGGAACTAATTGTCTGAAGGATTTATTTGGAAACAAAGTGGCAGATGTATGAATAAACAACTTCTTACAGAGTGCTTAAATAAGCTTTATATTGACAAAGGCAGCCATATTGGATTTGAGGTTGAGATTTTTTCTTGCTTACTTGTAATTGTTACTACCAATAAGAATGGCACATTTCTTCACTTAATCATGCTGTGTAAATGGATAAGAATATTTTTATGTTTTTAATATGACGCAGTAATCAAGTGGCAAAGTCCAAGTCCTGTTGTTCAACGGATTTATGCCTGTCACTATGGTGCTAACTCAGAAAATGTCCAGTAGAACTCACACAGGAGCAACTGAGTTTGGAGGTTTACAGACTCTGTAGTTCATACCATATTGATATTATTTTTGCACTAACTAGTAGACAGAAACCCCTACCCCCTAACCCCAGCCCGAAACAATGTTTCCACATATATGTTCATTTTTGCAACATATAAGCATTGTATGACAACTTTTTTCAAATTAGGATTAAATACTCAAAGAAAATAAATATTTTATATGTCCACAAGAGGGAGTTCTACCCATTGCTTAAACATAAAGACCAGAGTCTCCTGAAGTTAGTGTGAGTTTCACTTGTATTACTGAGGGTCTCATGTTGCAGATAAACAGACCTCTGGTTATGTGGTTTAAAGCTAGTTGCTGTTTTATCTGTATTTGTGTGGGTTTAATGCTGCCGAGGTGCTGCTTGTTCACTTGGAACACTTCTGGAGTCCGGTGTCTCCAGAAACGAAAAACCGCACACACTCATACACATACACATGCACACCCCGACACCTGAGAGGGGTTCAGTGCAAAAGGAGAGTAAAAGCTGCTTTGTGAAGGCACAACCGGAGGATTTTTCTATATCCACCCGTTGAAGCTGGTTTTCAGTTTGATTACTCTCTCTAAACCATTGAGTTCTGTAAAATAGATCTAGATTTCACCGTCATTTCAAACATAATCTCCTACCAGGGTTTAAGACATGAACAATATTGCTCTCTGCCCAGAAGAATCACATGTTCTGGCTAGAAAGGTGCTACAAGGCAAAGAGGTAAATGGTAAATTAAGTTAAAAGATGGTTCTAAAGTAAAGTACTTGTTATGTTTTGGAGACACAGGGGGGTTCTGGACTATGCATGGACTGATGAGAGTCCCTCACACTGTGATGACATTGAGTAAAAATCTCATGGTATTACAGTAGTAACATAATCACTTTCAATTATGTTACTACTTATGCTACATTTACAAATTCTAGATTTGTAAATGTAACATTTACAAATTTTAAGTTGCTCATATTCAAAACCAGCTCATAGCTTGACACCAATAAAACAGCTGCTTTAATTTCCAAACCTGGACATCAAACAATTTTCTCCAAAGAAAAAACAAAACAGCTGAAATTGTCTTTGATGTGAAAAGTGGAGCAGTAACAAGTGGGGGTGGGACAGTTTGAGAATATTCTAGAATAATCTAGAACTATAAATTAAAAAATAAAAACAACAACTATAGTGAGATGCACATTTTAATAGCAAGCTGTGTCTCAGTTCTGGAATAACAGAAAGAAAGTTTACTTGCCCTAGGTCCACTTAGTGGCTTTTGTTTCCATTAGCAATTGTGGACACAGACACTTGACACCCACAGCAGGTACTTAGGTGACCTGAAACACAATCAACTGCTTCCGCTCTTCTTCCATGCACTTTCACAAGCAGGAAGGCTTTTTGCAAAAAATAATTTACTAGAACCCCTGAAATGCTTTCCACTTGCAATCCAATTCTTTCTCCAACTATTCACGTTTCCTCCAACTAAGATGGGGAAGTGAAAGTGGTAAGCATAGCAAAGGATGTCTTTAAGATTGTGAACCAGAGGAAACAGAGAATGCTTTCATGTTCTCAGCGCAGGTGTTTAAAGAGAAAAGGCAAATGTGTCAGTGACTCCCTGGTGTATTGGTGACAACAGAAACAGCTCGGTTGAAAAAGGCCACAGAAGGCACACGGTGACAAAGTCTGAGGGAACACTTTATCTTGTGAGAAGGACTGTCACTAGATTTAAGTAGAACAATAAAAATCAAATTTCTTTCAGTAACATGCATCATATCTAAAAAGGCACAGAAGCTCAGGTAATCTTCTTAGTCCAGAATATTTTGGGGGGTTTTTTTAATGCCTGAATGTAGCAGTTGTTTGATACAGCAACACTGCCGATATGAGGATTCACACACCAGCAGGGACAACGAAAGCCTGACCAAGAATGTGTTCACGACTTTCCCGGTCATCCCACTTATCTCTAGATTTTGCAGTGGAGTAAAAATGAATAATATGCTCTCAATAACAAACAGATGACTAAATGGTGAATTGCCCTTGATTTTTTTTTTTTATTACTTATCCAGGGTTTTTTTTTTGTTGTTTTTTTTTTTCAAGCTACTAGGCAGGAAATTTGCTTTAGTTTATTCAATCACAGAACTTGATTTGCTACTTTGAAGCTGAAGTATAGCCAACTAATTATACTCAGTTACATTTTTGGGAGGAAAAACACTAACTTTTAAATGCACTTTAGCAATTTTTTAGATGGCTACTTCTTTTACTTGTTAAAGCAGGGCTACTCTTTGTACTCTACCCCACATATTGGGTAGAGTGCAATCTTTGGGTATTTTACCCATCTCTGAACATTGGTTGAAAAATCTTGTGTGCGTGTGAGGCAACAGTTGGTTTGGGTACCAAGTTCTTAGTGTGTATTTCCTTTTTCTTTGAATGACTGTAATCCAATTCCTCACTCAAAAGATACTTGCATGTAATTCTGTAGACTACAGCAAAATGTTTGAGCTAGATGGATTTCAGGACAATCACAACGTAAAATACACTGAAGCAGTTTGTTAGGAAGACCGGCACAGACTAGAATATCTGGATTCCACTGTCGCTAACTATTAGCGATCATATGAGTGGAGACTATGCATGACAACCAGTCAGACATCAGGTGCAGGAAGGTCTGAAATTTATCAACGTCATAAATTTCAGTTTATGAAATTTATGACGTCAGTTTTGCATCAGTGTCGTCATTCACGTCCGTCTTTATCATGGTTTAGGAGCAGAGTCAGAATGATAGCTTCTGAATCCATGTTGAAAAATGTCAAAAGTTACGTGTCCACCATAGTGTTTACTTATGCTGATCATCTTGATTTTGTGTCTCTTGTGATGTCATCAAACCAAATCCAGACAAGCAAAAAGTTAGCATTTTTTCCCTTTAGTGCACTTAAACAGATATTGTGAATCCATGTAGCTTAAAACCATAACTCGCATTTCTAAAACATGTGAGCATGTAAATCACTACTGTGAAGTTGTCACTTTATGGTGGAAAACTTCCCAAAACTCAAGATATAAAACAAAAACAAAATGTAGCTATGCTCAAAACGTTGCTCAACACAAAGTAAGAAAATTTCCTCTTTTTGCTGGTTAGAAAAAGAGCTATGACAAGTTTGCACTCACCGCAGCAATACAAAAATGACAAGATGTTACAGCCTCAAAAGAAACTTGATACTATCAATTTGAGATAAAATCAATACATGAGAAAAGCGAGTATTAAGGTTGCAATGGAACACTAGTAAAACATTATTAGCGTGTTAGAGCTGAACAATATTAAATTAACGCAGAATTATTATTTTTTTTATTTCCTTTATTTAACCAGATAAACCTCATTGAGATCTGGATTTCATTTTCAAGAGGGACCTAGACAGAAGTGTGCAATACACAGCAACCTGGTTACAAATGTCCTTTGTTAATTAATATAGTCAAGGACTGGGCTATGAATCCATGTTTTGCATGCAAATATAATATTATGCCCACTGCATGAAGTCTCACTGCAGTAGAAACTCAGAGCTGATACAGACTACAGCATCAAAGATGGCAAAGATTTACAGATGAGAAACAGAGAGAGCAAAATGTGGATTTTTGGCACGTGTTTATGAATAATATTGCTATGGTTTTATTACAGTCCCAGTGAACACTGTATTTTCTGGTGGTTTTCAGACAGTCATAAGGTTATAAGCTTAGAAAGTGCATTCAGAAATTATGGTCATAGGTAATTAAAGAGCTAAATTAATAAAAGTAGTAAGTGACACAAAAGGACTGAATGAAAAAGAAGCCAAGTCAGTAAAAAAATGATCGAGTCTTGAGATGTTGCTGGTAATAAACATAATTATGAGGCTAGGCTAGTTGCGACAAAGGCATGAACTTTATCTCTGTCTCTATTTATATCATGCTGAACAATTGCTACTGACGTACATCTAGCTCTGTCAGTCATCATAGGGTTTAAATGTGTCAGCACGTTGGTTCTTTACCCCGTTCTAAACTGAGTTATCATGTTCCTCATAGAGAGATACAATCAGGCAATGAATGTTTTAGGCGCCGTCTATTTTCATTAAGCTCATCAAACACTGATTAGCCACAAACTGGGTGAGCAATTTGCATTCATATTTAAAAATCTGGCATGGTATAAATCCGAACTTAAATAACAGTTTAATATATCGCAAATTTATGAACGGCAGTATTGCTGCACACAACATGCATATGACGAAGCAAGGTGACACGGCATCACATGACAGAAGCTCATTTTTTAAAAAAAGAGACTTTTAGCTACTTTTCACTGCGTGGTTACAGACTACGAATGTTGCATTACTACTTCCATATGAGCAGTAATCCTGAAACAAAAGTGGATCCTCAGTAAATACATATAGATGGACTGTAAACAGCTGCACCACCTAAAGAAGTAACAGGGAGTAGCAAACTGATGAAGACTTTACTTCACAGTCAGTCAGAGAACAATGAAGGGCTCTGTGGACCCTCATGCAGCATGCACTCTCCTGCACACCCGTCTTACTCGCCACAAATGCACAGTAGGGTTTCCATGGCAGCCAAAGCCAACCCTAACCGAATTGAAGGCTCCCTCCGACTGCAGTATCAGACCTTTTTGTTTTGGTTTAAATGTGGTTTCTCATTATTAGAGGGGATGTGGGAGGTGGTACGCAAATCGGTTAACTGACAGGAAAACCACATTTCTTTCACATACTCCTGAATCTTGCAGCTGCTCATCTCTTGCTATTTTGTATGGCACGTCCATGCATAAAAACTCCAAGTTACTATGATTCATTTTGAAGCGAAGAAAAGGTGAGAGAACTTGAGGGTGGAGGAGTGAAAATTAGATCACCTCAGTCCTGCTTACAGGAAAATGAGAAGCTGTGTGTGTATAAGAGGAGTAACTTCCAGCTCCTCTTTCTAGCTTGTCTGTGACTTTATTACAAACTCATGGGAGGTCCACGCCTTTGTTGATTTTAGAAATGAAAGGTCAGTATGTCAGAGTCCCATAAATGAGGAATTTAAGGGAAAATCAGGTGCAGATAACAAAGCTCTCTTTGAATTCACATGGTCTGGATTAAAGTTTCTACTTCAACAAGCAAAAAACATTTTTAAATAATTACTTTCTGTATAATGTTTTATACATCAAAAAGAGAGCCTTAAGGGAAAGTGCAAATAATACTGAAAGTAAGTCTTCAAACAATGTAACGGATTTCTGAGACGTGAGAGAGTGCAATGCACGACTCCCTGAATACTTGCATTCCTAGTCACCGTTTCAACACTTGATGACTGCGGCTGATGTCGTCAGCAGGCTGCAGAAACATATTGCGTCACTGGACTTCCTATGAGGTGAGCTTAAGTCCAATCTGAAACTGAATGGAGGGGATTCCTCCTATGATACAAGTACGCAAAGGTCACCTGGTCAAGTTTCGTTCGCCTGAGCTGAAAAATCCCACGGTGTTTTTCAGCCGGGTAGGGGACCCCCAAGATATGGCAAGGGACGCATCAGTCAGAGCTGAAAATGCCAAAAAAGACAAATTTATGGGATTTTCTGATCAGTCTCTCCAGTAAGACTGCTTAGAGAATCTGCCATGTTGTTTGTGTTAGTCCTATCTGCATCACATTGCTGCCATCCTGAAGACAGAGATACTTTCTGTCTTGCATTCTGATGTAGGGAGTTGCCTAAAACAACTCTCCTTTTGATCAACTGTGGCTGGCCCTCCAGATCCTAAAGGTGTACAAAAATTGAATTTTTGTCATTATTTCCAGGGTGTGATGATCCCTGAGTAGAGAAAAAAAATGACATCTTCAACTACGCAGGTGGGATGTTGACCAATGAGTCAGTGAGGTCTACTCTTTTTACTTTTTTCTTTATACTTTCTGTTCCCTATTCCTTCAACAGATAGATATGAGATAGAGTAAGGAAACTTTTCAAGCGCTCTTAAAGACTGAGTCAGTTTCTAATTTTAAATTCCAATGGCCCTTTAAAACTATTAATAATAACTATGGTAAAACCCACTGGCTAATCAAAATGTACAGTAGTATCATGTAAAGTATAAGAAATAAACACTACGGTACATGTGAAAATAAATGATGCAAAATACTGGAAAATTCAGTATACTGTAGTGCTGAAGATTTAAGATTCAGATCCTACAGTTTTAATTTCCATCCGGATGCTTTGGGCGATTCTGTAGTAGATGCCTCACAACCAGCAGTGCCTGACCGTGTATTTCACACCTCCAACACAGAGGTATTAGTAGAAACATTCAGCACCCATCTCATCCTCAGTGCTGCAACACACACACACATTCTGCCCATCTCCCACCATGCCGACTCATCACCAAGGCAACACGAAGACAAGACGGACAAAAAATAGTCTATTAGCCCTGAGGACTGGAAAATATGAATGCTGTAGAGGTTTGGAGCAATAGCAGGTCACAGCTGTATAATTCTGATTATTTTTCTGAATAACACAACATATTATATAGAAAACAAAATACTGGAATTTCTTGCCAAATAGACCACAAATAGTTTTGTAGATGAGATGGACAACGTTCTACTGCATGGTTTAAAAGAACTCTTTTTCAGACAATAATTCACGTAGTTAATGAACACTAATGGAGTTTGCAAATGTAAAAATACTCATATTATCACTTCAGCTGATTAGATGTTTTTGCATTGTTGTTTCCATAGAAGTACTAGTAAACCTCGCATTCATGTTTCAAAAACTTGACTGAACGTAGTTAGTGAGTTCTGGTTAGCTGGATAGTTGAACAAACTCATTGGTGAAGTGATGTAATCATTTCAAAATATTTAGGGAAGGTTTCACCTCTGACATTCTCTCACTGCCAAGTTATAAAGACACACTCACCTGAAAATAGAAACACTTAAAAATCTTTACCATTTAGAATTGAGAACAAAGGTTTTAAAACAGTTTCCAAATATTAAAAATTCTCTATCTCAGTGAAGAGAAGAAAACCATATTTGGTGCAATAAAAAAATATAGTAGATAATGTGAAGACAGGGATAAACAGGTGTCAATTTACACATTATAATAATATAAAAAAGGTTGACTCATTCTAAAATTCAACTTTAGCAGATTTTAAACCATTATTATTTGCGAAACATAGATGCATATTTATATCTCTAGTTGAGTAAATATTTGTTAAATCAATTTATCTATTATAAAGCAACCCTTGGTTGATTTAAATTGTAAATTACATGTTAAAAGATACACAAATAATGACCAGTGTTCATCTGGTAATTTAGGACCAATAATACAAGTGAAAAAATATTTATTTCCATCATTAGAGACTTGGAACATGACTGACTTTGGGTGGAAAACTTGAGTCTTGACTTGGGTTTTAAAAAATTTACTTGTGAACTTCTTTGTATCTAGCATGTTGAGTACATTTTACTTGCAAACTAACAATAAATCTTTGGGCTATATTCCAAGCATCAACTTTCCAAGTTCAAACTCAGGTGCCATTCTTGGTGTAAAACCCACTGGGAACTCTTAAAATCTAATTTCCTATGACAAATTAAATACAGTCACCGTTTCCCATTACGTGTACGTGCTGCACTGAATAGCCAAATACACACTCACACTCACACAGAGGCTAAAGTAAACCCACCTTAGCTCATCAGCAGTCTAACGACAGAAGCGAGCCAAACTATTCTGGCTGGATTGTTTTTTTTTTCTAAACAGTCCGTCTGCCAAACAGTAAAGCGCTCACTCTACAATAAATCACAGCGTAACTCCACTTAAATAAAACCAACAACAAGCCAGAGTTTTTTTATTTAGGACTAAACAGTCAATGATCAAACCAAGCCGATGTTGTGAGTTTTTATGTAGTCCAAAGAGCACGGTTTCCCCCACTGCACGTTATTCAAGACGGGCCTGGACTTGCCCTGAGCACAGAAACAGCAAACGCAGAAGGAAATGGGAAGGTGCCTCATGCACAACAACCAACTCTCAGGAAGAAGGGAGTGACAGAAACAGTTCTTCCTAACTAACTATTTCCGTTATTGAAGAATTCAAAAACATTAAAAAGTTCAGAAGGCCATTGCGATAATAGTAGTCCTTCTGGATTAAAGTGCATATGCAATCTGTGAATTAGTAATTTGGAATCAATAAAACCATTTTCAGACAAGGGGATTGGGATGATAACTTTAATTCTTTATCAAAAAAAAAAGGAAATAATAGGTTAAAACCCTGTGGTTATAAACGACAGAGTACTCGACAAAGAATCGGTGCAATCATGATAAATTCAAGTAGGATTTATTTAGGGCACTACTTCCTGTGAGGCAAAATTAATGGCGTTCCTACAGACATAGTTTTTATTAATCAACCAGTCCTTTCTGCAGAGTCAGACGAATGTGGCTGCTATGTGTAAAATCTCCTTTCAACAGGTTCCAGCTTGTTGCGTTGATGGAGCGATAAAGGACTTCTCAGCTTTGCACTAATGATGGTTTGCTTGTGCTTTTATGCATGAGAGGAAATGTATTAAAAACGTAAGAGCATCAACTGAAAACAGACCACAAGATTTTCTGCCTTTACAACTTTTTAATGTAAAAATAGGAGACATACAACTAATACAGTACAGTTTCTACTAATTTATTGTCCATTTTTCATAATTGTCCTCTCATCAAGTAATTTCAGTTTCACTGAGCCTCTTTGCTTGTTTCGAATGCCGACTGAACATGTAATTCAAAATCAAAAAAAAGGTGTTCTCATTCAAGCAATGAGCAGATGTATGGACAAAAATCTATGTATGGAGGTGCCAAAATGTTCTACAGCTGAGTATAAAAAACTGAAGTTATTACTTTTGGATCTGAAGAGGAATAATCTAGAGTCGGCACAAAGCTTCACTTATTAGACCTAGATCAGGCCTGAAATCTGGGTGTGGACACATGGACTCATACCTGAACCTTCAGAGTCACATAAAGACAATGACAAAGTCAGCTGATCCCGTTCTCACTAAAACTAGAAAAATGCAGCACATCTCTCCAGTTCTAAAGTCCTTACAATAGTTAGTTTAGAAACCACTGAATAGTTTAGCACAAAATACCTCAAAGATCTGTGATCATATAAACCTTTCAGACCACTCAGGTTTTCTGGTTCCATGTCTACTCTGAGTCCCAAGTGTCAGAGCCAAACATGGAGAAGCAGCATTCAGTTATTATGCTCCTGTAATCTGGAACAAACTTCCAGGAAACTGCAAAAATGCTGAAAAGAAGGGTTATTTTAAATCTAGGCTAAAACCCCATTTGTTTAGTGTTGCCTTTGACTTTCCTACTTACAGTCATACCAACTGAAACATTTCAGTATGTAGTCCAACTTTCATTTCCTTTTCTATGTCAGAGCACTGCACTATTTTGCTTCAAACATCTTGCAGCTTAAATGTGTTATATAAATAAACTCTGCTTGTCTTGAAAGGTAGGAGTATTTCTCCTCTTGAGCTACTTTGCTTCAGTCTGTCACATAAAGTGCACTGAAGTTTGTGATTGCAACATGACAAAGTGTGTAAAGTTCAAAAGGGCATGAATACTTTGTAAGAAACTGCAAGTTATAAAGTGTGAATGTCGTATTTCCTAAAACAAAGCCAGACATCAGAGTGTCAGAGGTCTCTGCATAGGTGCAGTGAAGAGCTGTGGGTAACTTTCAGAGCCGAGAGATACTGAACTGAGTAGTGTGTGATATGTAAAAGGAACAGGAAACAGCCCTGTCAGCAGAACCATCCTGCTGTCGGAATGACTTGAGAGCGCGAAAGTCGGTAACTAAGCAAATCCACCAGTTTTACTGAGACAATCCTCTTTTGTTGACAACAAGAGTCCATTTTGGTTCGGCAGTGATCAGCTACGGTTCTCCTTAGAGTCCAATTAGTGACTGTCCTTAACAGAAGATAGCTGAACAGGAAACAGAGTCTGGCTATGAAGCAATCAAGCAAACTGTGAATTTGGGATAAAGTGAATCAGTTTCTGCGGAAACTGATTCAGAGGGACCCCAGACGGAGGCTAAAGCAATCGCCTCAGACTCACGTGACCTTATGCTTGATCTCTTCCTAAGAGTCTGGCTTTTTTTGTGTCGGCGTGTGCGGGTGTGTGTGCGCTCGTGCGTGTGTGTGTGCCAATATAGATGTCTAATAATAATATAAATGTGTGTGTGCTAATATAAACCAAGGGAAAAATAAATAAATAAGAACCAGACAACTCTTATTTGGGATTACAAAAGTCAATCTGAGGGCATTACGGGTTAGGAATTCTTGGGTTTCCATCCCACACACCCTCTATTGTTTGCGGTCAAAGCTAAAGTCCTTCCACTGATTATCCTGGCCGTCACAGCAAAGCGTCAGTATCCTGTGGGATAACAATGATGGAGCAGATTAGGAGACTAACAGTAATTGCTTTTCCTTACCTTTCCACATGTTTACAGTAAAATACAATCCCTAATCAGCTCTAGGTATAGAGAAAACGGTTTGCTGTGATTAGAAATCACAGCAACGCTTTCCTTTCTTTGTCTTTGTTTGGACAGTTTCACGTTGGAGAAGCAAAGCCAGAACTTCATTGCACAATGACTTTGTTTTGCATCTGCGGTACACACCATCTGACATTCTTTCAGAAAATCCAAAGTTCTATTTTGGCGTCACGTTGCTTCCTGTCTTTTGCAACAGTGGAGTTGCTACCACGTTTGTCCGGCAGCCGTTCTCGTTCCACATAGAACCTTCTGGATATGTTGTAATCAGGAGAGCAATCGAAATTTTTAAAATTAAGAGATAAGCTTGCCATAATGCTCCATTAATAAAGATTATGTACTACAGCACAGGTTTTATCTGATCAGAAAGCCTTCCACAGTGTATTCTCATGTTCATGTTAGTCACTTAATGTTGACTCATGAGATCGCAGACGATCTTGGTCAATTTCGCCACACATTTAAGGAAGTATCAAATTTATGCAGTGGGATTTGTCTGAATCTTGTGGTCTGATTTTTTTCCTCAGACTAGCCATCTTTACGCAGAACCAGTCTCTATTTCACAGGATATTTTATATAGCTGTACGTTACAGAAAAAAACCTGGTACAAAATCATTGATTTTTGAGATGCCTGGAACCAGTTTTTATTTAGATGCACACAAGAAGCTCTGGAAAACGTTTATGTGAGCAGGTTCATATCAGATTAGAATACATCATTGCATCTGCAGCAAGAACTGTTCTGCACATGCAGATTGATCTTAATCGAATCAGAAACAACAGATTGGAAGGCTCACGCCCATTCACCATCAGCCCAGGGTAACATATGGATACCAGTGGGTTGTATTCCTCAGCTGGAGGTACAACGGCGCCCACAGAAACCACCAAATAATAAACATTATCTGTTATTTTGGTCCAACTTTACAAAATTAGGAGTTAGATTACAGTGATTTTCAAAAGCAAACCCCTTTAGCCTTTTCACAGTTTGGCACACTACAAGCACAAACTTTAATGTATTTTAAGATTTTGAGTGATGGACCAACACGACACCAAAAAACACAAAATCTTTCCATGTATGTCTGTCTAGTTTCTAGTGCAAATGTCTTAGTACACTTGAAATAAGAGAAAACTAACTAAGAAGTAGCATTTCAGAAAATATAGGAGCTTGTTTTAAGTCAAGAATTCCTTAATATTGATTTAATATTAATTCTACATGCAGATTTTTTTCACTTATAACAAGGTATTTTTGTTCCATGTTACAAGTGAAATAATCTAATACTGCAATTAGTTTGCTTTTATCATTATTAAAGAATTATTGATTGAAAACAAGATCCTATGGCTAGCTAAAAGTTTGCTGAAAGTTTGTTTTGTCTTATTTTAAGTGTACTAAGAAAGTACTAGGCAAAAATACTTGGTAATGTTTTGTGTTTCTGCAGTGAAAGTAGTCTATATGAATATATAATTTGCTTTTTCTACTCAGCACATGTGCAATAATAGTTTGTAGAACCACTATTTGATTCAATTCCAGTTGAGGTTTCCATCTACCAAATTTGTACATCTAGCAAATGAAGATTTATCTGAAGGATCAGTCAGACGAGCTGTAGTGCATCTGCAAACATAAATTTAAGTCTCACAACTGGATTATGGTCTGGACTTTGACTAAGCCATGCTCACACATAAATATGTGTTCTTTTAAACCATCTCATTGTAGCACTGGCTGTTTGTCTGGATTGTTTTTTCCTGCTGAAAGGTGAATCTCCTCCCCATGTCTCATGTCTTTTGCTCTTCACTTCATAACTGCCCCCATTTTGTGTCGGTCTAAATCACATTCGTGTTTGTGAATTTAACCTGAAGAAATGTGGAAATGTTCAAGGACAGGACTATCTTTTTGCAAAGCACCAGCTGTTAATGAATGTGGTATTTTTCACAGCCAGCATTATTAGCTTTTCGAGGATTTTCAGTCAATCTAGCGTGAATGCACTGTGTGCCCGTCAGGCTAGCAATACTAGAGTTCTGCACAGCTCACAGCACCTCACACTCTCTGCAGCCAACGTTCACACTCGTTCTGCATGTGGCAGTTTTGTGGGGTGGTTAATGTAGAGCTGCACTGACAGGATGTTACATCAATCAGCACCCACCTGACTGTGCACCAGGAAGCTGAAGGGCTTTGACTCATCGGAAAAGCACCATTAATACACAGCTAGATAGACAGTTGAATATGACACTTTTTTTTTTTTTTTACTTCAGAAACACTGCCACTTTCACACATTTCCCAAAATAATTTAAAACATTACCAGAACAGCCTCCAACTTGTTGTAAACACAAGATAAAGATGACAGTGTGTAATAGACTACTTTAGCTCTGGTGGTAATTAAGTCTGGCAAAAAAAAAAAAAAACGCAAACAAGAGAGTCCTGGAGAGGATAGTGAGGGGAGCTGCTATCTTCCTCGAGATGTTAAAATTCACTTTATATTAGTGCATCTGTTTTATATATCTTTTACCCAGTTTTTGAGGGTCAAGTTAACATATTTTTAAACCAATCCTAGATAACACCTCACTTTCTTGGAAACTATTTGCTTTACACCATTATCATCAAGTCCATTCAAAATAAGGAAGAAGGCTAAATAAAATAGCAAAAACCAGAAAACAAACTCATCCATCAGCTGACTTCCTGTCTAAAAAGAGGTACAGGCCTGTGTGCCTGACAGCTGGGAATATGATGATGGGAGGAAAAAGTGCCATGGTGGTGGCCTTGTGAAAACTATTCATAACCGATAAGCTTTTTCCATTCTGTCACATCACAACGATGAGATTCAGTGCATTTCATTAGACCACCACAAAGCCGCCTTTTTTTTTTTTAAATAAATAAAAATCTGATAAGTGTGGCATGCAGTTGTGTGCTATCAATTCATGCAACTCCACTATGCCTCCTGGCTGCAGCTGTAATTAATGCTCTCCTTGTCCAGTCTTATCAGTTTAGGTGGACAACCACGTTTTGAAAGTTTTGATGTTTTCACAATAAATTAAAGCTGCACTAAACTTCTCCTGGTTGTCTAGTGACATTGGACTTTATTCAGACTCATCAGAGGAGTGGGTGTATGGATACAAATCCAGGCCACACTTTTCAGATGTTTGATTAACTAAAAATAGCTTTTCCACTTCCAAATAATGCAACGTTTATCACATTTTAAAAAAGTGAAAAACATAATATAGTAAAATGGGAAATGAGGAAAACCTCAAGGGGTGTGAATGTTTTTTCAAGGCAGCCTTTGCATTAAGATGATAAGAGCAGGATGCAATAACTATGAGATATATTTCAATGTGAACACTAAACAATAAATCTGTGACTGCACTGATTTTAATACTCTTTTGCTGAAGCACCAAATCATTGGCAGCATGGCAGATAGATTACCTGCAGAGGAGGAGTCGTCGTGGTCGGAGCTCAGGTAGCCGTCACTCCTTCTGTCAGGTGTGCTGCAGCCGGAGCCGCGGGAGGCTCTGCGGGGAACATGCGGGAAGGACGGAGACAGCCTGCCATCATCGGAGTCAAAGTCCCTGCTGTGGCGGAAAGGCCGCAGATTGTCCCTGCAGATGGCCGGCGTCCGCTGGTTGTCCTTGCCGACGCTCTTCGGCGTCAACAAGTTATTCCGGACGAAATTCTCGTTCAGCTCCGCATCCTCGTATTCTCGGTCGCTGTCCTCCTCCTCGTTGTCATTGGCGGCCTTGTCCCCCCTCCTGGGCTTCTGCGGTGGGACGGGGATGGGGACGTACTTACCTGTCCTGCCGATGAACCTGCCGCGTTCTCGGCCGTAGGAGCTGGGCGTGTTGGCCGCCGCTCCGAGCTTCAAGACCCCGGAGTGGGACACCTTGGTCCTCTCTCCGCCGCCGCCGCCGCCGCCTTCATCCTCTCGCCGCAGCGGCTTTCTAACATTCCTCATCTTAGGAACGGCGAACGTTTCTGCGTTGAAGTTTTCATCTTTTCCTTCGAACCTCTCCGGGTCGTTTCTCTTCTGCTGGGCCACGGTGGTCTGCAGGTATATCACCTTGAATTTCTCCTCCGCGAGAGCCTTCTGGAGCGTCTTCAGGTTGGCTTTACACGACTCCAGCTCCGACTCGATGTCCTCCACGGAGCTCAGGTCCATTCGGGGGACCTCAGCGTCGGGGAACTCGTTCCTCCAGTGTTTAGCGAATTCCTCCTGCTCCCACATTGTGATGTTCAGGCGGCCGTTGGAGAGAGAGAAATGCTGGAGCTAACTGTCTTCGCCGTCAGTTAGCGGTAAATCTGTCGCATCCACCCACCTTCCTCTCGACACCTCTTTTTATTTAAAGAAACAAAAATTATTTGCTGGCGTTGGTCGCTTGACACCTTTCAGATCCTCTTCATCCCTCCGCACATTGTAAGTCAGGCTGAAGACGTGTCGGCTCGGAGATGCGGTTAACAAGTTTGTCACTGTGCTGAAAAGTTTCGAGACTTCCTGTTTCCAGCCGTGGTGCCTTCAAGTACTGCTGGAACAAAATTAATCTATCGCATCTAAGTGCTACGATTTGCTACTGTCACTGAGATTTCGTGAGGGTTAATGACGGAAGGAGAAGCATACACATTTGTTTTAAAAATCTAGAAAAAAAACGCTTTATCTCCCCTATTCATGTTGGTCCCTTTTTTTTTCTTTTTCTTTTTTTTACAGTTAATTTCTTTCTTATCTCCTGGTTGGTTTTTTTATACATAGATGATTCCCTATATATTTTAGTAATCAAAATTCTGATTATTAGGTTAAGTATAGTGCAGTAAAATACTCATCTGTACTCTGGAGACATTGGTATGATTGTCTCCTGAATGGTTAGTAGCAGTTTTTTTATGTATTTTTTTATTCTTTTAATGTTTTTTGTTTTCTTTTTTATGTAATTTGGACTTGGAGTCTGTAATAAAATCTATCTATCTATCTATCTATCTATCTATCTATCTATCTATCTATCTATCTATCTATCTATCTATCTATTATTTTAATATTTGTTAATTTTTACTATTTGCATTATTATTTGCATTAACATTATAATCATAATTGGGACCTGCCCATAGCAATGCATAAGGAGAGCAGTGACTGACTTGCTCTCCTGCGTGCCCACGATGGCGTCGTAAAAAGCGAAAAACGAGCAAAATTTCCAACTGTCGAAACGCAGAGTCTAACTGACGTTTTGTTAGAGTGTGGGACGGAGTAACATTTTGACCCCAAATAAATTTTTAAATCGCCGTCACGCCCACAAATATCGCCCTATCGGTATCAAAGTCGGTCATGACATTGATACGCCTGCCTGCTCCGGTAAAATGTTTTCGAAATTTCTCTAGGGCTTACGGTTTTCTGTCAAGGTGCTTCAGAGCGAAATCATGCTCCAGTGTAACTGCTCTGAACCATTCATTTTCATACTTTTCTGAAAAATTTCAGACCTCAGCACACACCATTTTTCTCTCATAGCTCTCTCAATTTAAATGATTTCTCTGTCATCCAGATTTATCCACATGTTAGCTGTTGTCACAAACATGGATAAATTAGGGAATTCATGCATTTGGGTGCCAAAACAACCCCTGCATTTCCAGCAGCGCGCTGCCAACTTGTTTTTGTGCAGAGCAGAAATGTAGAAGGGAGGCTAAAACAGACTCTTACATAACTCTCCTTCCGTCCAGCTGGTGGTTTCAGAATTTTCACTGAAAAAAAGAGAAGTCTGGAAGCGACTGTAATCAGAAGAGAAGCATAACTGCTGCCACTGCAAGAGGGTTTTTACACACGTTTTAACCACAACAGGTGCATGTCAGAACTCTATGCAGATAATTACTTCCTCATTCCCATGTCTGCACTGAGTTTTACTACCAAAACGAAAAATAAATGAAAACGGTGCCGAGACATGGTCAGTATGCCCCCACTTCCTCTCTCTTTGGCATACCAGACAAACACTGACTTGGCACCTTGTAAGCCTGTCATTGCGATGGGGTTCATGCCGATAAACATAATTTCTACAAGGCAGAAGGGAGTACAGCTAACCACCAGCTCTGTAATTCTAGCCGCCGATCAATGCAGCTGCATCCAATTTGATAAGCTGCCAAGCAGCATTCTTCCAGTAAAACAGATGCAATGTCACATACTGAGGAGGCACACAGTGGAAGCAGGGATCCACCCTGAGGAATGTTTAAAGTGCACATTTGGTTCCCTGCCAAGAACTTAAAGATCGTGTTCCTCTCAATATCTATCGATCGGGTGTTGTTGTGGTCATCCAAGTCCTGACTGGATGCAGCGACTGAACAGGCAGAGACCAACAGGTGGTTGTGCACTTACATTTCTACTTCCATGCCAGATTATAGGAAATGAACGAACTATCATGAGACATCCACACGTTCTCAACACTGTTGGAATGCAGAAGGTCTTCTTCATAATTAGCGGCCAGTAAAACAGAAGTTAAAAATGCTTGCTCAGTGTGGCGTTCACATCATAAGCGTGACAAAGATGAGTGGACCAATACTCTAGAATAGTTGAAAAACTGAAGGCTTTTATCGAGTTCATTGATTACCATGATGTAAAGTATTTATTGAGAACCAAGTGGAATATAGATGTTTTCCATCCAAGACGTTGCTCAACTGTTTCAGTGCCATGCCCCTCGGCTCCCTTCACCTGCATTTGCTGAATTCCAGAAATGTTAAGTGATAATGACAGATGTGGAAAACAATGTTCTCATACACTGCAGTCATGGTATATGCTGTCATTGTACGTAATTATGCTTGAGCCAGACTGTAGCTCCTACATGCTGGGATTAAAAGTACACGTCATTTATCTTCTTGGCTACAAAGGAAGATGAGATTAAATTAGAAATACACTTTGTGGCATGTCAGTGTTATAGCACTGTTTATTTGTTTAAACACAGCAAAGATTCCTTGATGGATTTGTCATTAAAATTTTTTAGCAAAAGTAAAACTGATTTTTCATTAGTTTTAAGATAAGTAAAAAGAACTGGGGTGCTGTGGAGGTGCAGGGGTTACGCACAACCCACATAAGGAGGCCTTACCTGGCCGTTGCAGGTTCGACCTATTGACCTTTGCTGCATGTCTTCCCCCTCTCTCTTTATCTACTTTCCTGTCTTAGCACATTGAAATAAAGGCCACTAGAGCCAAAATAAAACCCTTAAAATAGATAAATTAATAAAAACTTTCCAAATCCACCTTTTATTTATTTAGACTTATTTGATTTTTCTAGAATGATGTTCTGGAATAAGTGGCAGCGCATTGGAGTACTTATTGTAGATCAGATTTTTTTTTTTGTAGTTTTTTGGTCATGTTTTTTTATTTTGGGATTTGCTTTTCTGGAGAATTTTTCGCTCTAATTTTGCAAGCTGCGCAGCTGGAAGAATTTTTACTTTTTTTCTTACTTCCGGATAGCGGCTATAATGTATAACCACAATGTGTTTTTGCTTTTTTTTCTTTTACAACCAAGAGCTAACTGGCATCCAAACGACCCAAATTCTCTCTTCTATCGATTATAATGGAAATTTTGTGAAAAACAGTATGTTAAAAAATATATATATAAATCACAGCATAAATTGGCTTCAACTTTCATAAATAATGACAGTGAGCAATCTGATGTATTTTCCTCTTCCTCGTGACTGCATCAGCTTTTGGCTCAAGTTGCACCCCTGAGATAATGTCCATCTACCAATGCTTTAGATTAGTCTATCAGAGTGCATCGTCATTGGATTTTAAACTGTGGTTGCATGTCGCCCTCTTGTGGTGGGAGGTGATATCTTCCCTTGGAGCTTCAAAGAAAAACAAACGCCTACACGTTGATGTAATACATTTATTGAAAGGATAATTGTCACAGAACTTTACTGTTTAATATAAATGGTGCTCATAGAAATATTGCTGATTGAAAAACGACCAACAGTAAGACGACGGCATTACACAAAGACGCACAAGACATTAAAAACGTCAGACAGCACCACAACTTCTAGAAAATACTTAAAATCAAACATACATAAATAGACATATCAAAAAATACACGTTAATGTAATTACAAAACACGTCTCTCACTATCAATGGAGCGTAAAAGGAAGATCTCATGTACTATCTCTCAAAATAACCTCTTTTGGATTGACATGTTTTACACAAAGTCTTCGCTAAATTTGCTGTGTTGAGTTTCTCTGGAAACCCCCCGAATAAGGCAACAATAGGGCAGCACCACAGATGCAATACTGGAGTTAAAGGTAGGTAGAATCAAAGGCCACACATAGCACACCCCAATAGATCTTACAAACACGTTTCCAGCAGGAGACAACAGTTCTGGGTCAGAGGTCGTAGGTGTTGATCTTCCATGGCCTTCCTGAGCAGCAGTAGGAAATTCAAAGAGCGTGTTTGGAATGTTTAATAAGCCAACAGTAATGAGGCCTGGCCTTTAAAACGCTAATACAAGTTCAGTTCATTTAATGTAAATAAATGGACAGTATCATAAATACTTAGCTTAATAGGTGAATTTTTGCATAGTTAATTGATTTTTCTGATATTAAAAAGATAAAAATGAAATCAGAATGTTATTTTGTACAGAGCGTTTTGATCTGCAACCTGTGCAAAATCTACTAACATATCTCTGCAGGGTTTTATTTATTTTTTTTTCTGCCTTTCCGGAGAACATTTTATGCTTTCCTGATGGCACTCGCAGCCAAGGTTTCTCGCCTGGTGGTCACAAACGCCTGTTGTTTCTCGTAGTAGGCGGCCTCATTAATAAAAGTGGGATAAACGGTGCTGGAGCCTTGGTAGTGGATGGACTTCCCGTCAAACGTTTGGAACATTGGGTCGCCGGAGTTCAGCGGCTCCCAGTCACAGTCCTGAAACAACAACAAACAACGGCCGGTGGGGAAGTAATTCGACTGTGCTGCTAAATATATATATATATATACACACACACACTTTCACATCAATTAAAAGTTTAATTTCCTCCTTCCAAATAACATATTAGAAAGCAATCCCAATGAACTTGAAGGCAGCTATACAGTGAATATCAAAGTATTCACCTCTCGGATGATGACGAATTTCTATGCAATTGCTTATTTTATGTCACACGTTTTTATTCAACTGTCGTTATTTTTGAAGAAATCTGTTTTTTTGATAATTGTTTTGTCAAAATGGGGAAATTTAGTTGATTATGATTAATTTGTAGAAGCAATAAAAAGAGTAAATCATCCAAGGAAATTAATACTTTTTACTGGCACAGTATGTTTGCCTTCAGCCATTTACCTGCAGGTTGGGGTGAACCATGGCAATAATGTTCCCATTGGCATCTCTGGGGTAGTCCATCCTCTCCAAGACCCGGAAGACTTCCACCGTACACGGAGGAAACTCCATTCCTAGCCGACACACAACAGACACACACTGTGTTTATGACAGAATCAGACAAATTAATGGGTCTGATTGTGACGCAAGATACAGCATCTTGAGCTAGGAAGAAAAATTAAAAAAAACTTAATGTAGACTAAAGCGTTCATTCGGTTTTACCTTCAGTCAAATGTCAATGTATTTTCTTGGAGCAACACAACTGCAAAATACAGGAAATCTCTTCTTTTTTCCTCATTCTGCATACAAATCATCATAATATGTCTTTGAATTATTTTGTAGAGAGCTATAAACTTTCTCAAAATTCTGTCCTATGTTTGAAAAAAAAATAAAATAAGTCAAAGGAAAAACCACAAAAACACAGAAAGGTCAAGAGTTTGACAATGTGACAAACTCAAACAAAAAAAGTAGCAGTATCAGTACCGGTACTGGGTGTATTAGTTTGGCATCAAATCAATACCAAAACATGCAGTATTGCATACCTCAGGTTTGCAGTTGAGACACACTATCCAGTCAACTTTCAGATGCTGGATTGAACAAGTTCCTTATCTTATAATCTACTCCTGGTTTAAACTTCTCTATTTTTTTTTTTTTTACACTTGGCAATGTGGAATAAAAGGCAAATTTTAAGGGTTGTTGTTCCTGAGATGTAGAAGTCCATAAGTGGTGTTAGTAATGCATTTCAATCAAGCCCAAAGGAACCACGAGTACTGATGCCTCAGCCACACTTTTACCCAGCATCCTCCTGGAGTAAGGTGCCCTTAAAACCAAATCTGTTGTTTCATCGAGGCGTTCGGCTTCAATGGGCAGGAACATCGATTCATCATTGTGCTGGGGCATTCATTAGCGCCGGTGTGGTCCCGCGACAGAAGGTTACTGCAACATTGGCAGCCGTGCTCTCACGACACAGAAAGCAACCGGCTCCCAACAAGCGGGCCCATTCAACAGCAGCACAGTCAGGGGAAACCAACAGGCTGCAACTGGGTCTTGGCACAGGCAGCTGGGCTTATGTAAAGGGAAGGAAAGCACAGCGTTCAGTGCCTTCAGGGGGAGGAGAGAGCAGAGCGGCGGATTGACGAGCCAGATGAGAGGAAATTTAGAGATGAGTCAGCTTCATGGACACTTATTTTATTACAAAATGTTTCTTTTTCTAGAACATAGCAGACGGTTTATCACTGAGTCATTGAAAGGTAAGTTAGTTTTTTTTTTTTTTTTAAATAAACCATATGACAACTTATGTTTACATGAGCCTCTGTTTTAGCCCAACAGTCACAGTTTAGTAAACACAAAGTCTTACGTCATCAGAGTTTCGCAGCGTAACAGAGCGGCTTCAAAAGCTCTACCTTCGTTAAAGAGAGAGATGAAGTCCAGGGCATGTTTCAGGATGACCCTCATAGCTTCAAAGATGTTACTTCTTAAAACCCCTTGAGGCTGAGGACCAACTTCCATTCCTGCAACGAAACAATCCAAAAGGTTGACGTTATTAAGAATCGTCAGATGCTTCATACAGGAGCAGGTCACAGATAGATTATATTCCTTCACACAGAGACACCTATTTGCATAAAGCAGAGGGAATTTATCTCCCATGAACAGTTATTCACTGTGAAAATGACCATCAGTAATTTGAGGATTTATCGGAATCATTATTTTTTCAGGTGGAATTATTATACAAACCAATTTAAAGGATTTTTAAAAACAAGAATTGGGCACACGACGCTATAGGTAAAAATCTAACATACAGCCTCAAAAGTATCTGTGTACCTCCCAATAATTAGTTAAATGCTTTTGTTTTTTTTGTTTGTTTGTTTTAACCAAGTTGAAAAGAAACTATGTGGTTTAACAATAAGGACCTGGCGTTATTCTGCCTTAAAATTTGACAACTTTTCTTATCATAAATGGTAGATGTGATCAAAACGAAAATTGTGAAAGGTTAAAAAAAAAATAATTAAAAGGCTCAAAATCCTTACAATGTCGACCAGTGATGATGAATATACATACAAATGAATGTCAGACTGGAAGTACGCAATCTTTACAATGACAAATAAATCACTTCAAAAGTTTCAGTTATTTCACTGCTCTTTGATACTAACCTTGATTATACATTGTAAAGTATTTGAAAGAGCAGAGAAAATCCCTGGAGAGTCAGAGACTCACCAACAGGGTGCTTGGCCACAGAGCGAGAGGTGGAATATTTCAGCAGAGGGTGTTCGTTCAGGAGAACAAGACAACTAGCAGGGGCAAAGGCTTTCTGTAAAAACAGAAACCAACAAGAACGTCATATGAAGAAAAAGAGAAAAAGCTTTTATGACAAAGACTTATGCAACACGGTCAAATGTTTTAGGTTTTCACTTGAAAACGTGGAAAATGACATCAGAGCCAATTCCTCTAGGAGCAAACATGACACATACAGTGCTGTGAAACGGCGTGTGCTCTTATTTTGGGTTTTTATTAGTTAGCTAGCAAGCATGCCTGTATTTTGACATATATAGCTCACTAACAAACTACTTATTTTTAGCCATTCAGGTCTACTTAAACAGCAGAGTCAATGGTTCCCTTATTTACTAGTTCAGGTCCTCAAGTAGCAATGCAGCAACAGACTAGCACATCCAAAAAGTTTTGTAATAAAAAATATATTTATTTATTTTTAGGTGGTTTTGGAAACTGGTTGTACATGTCTGGCAGGAATCTAGGTGTGGATAGTAAAACTGAACTGCGAAGATTGTTTTTAAACACAGAGAGATTAGTGTAAGAAAATCTTCTGCAATAACTCTCCCAAAAGCATGCAGAGAAACATTCACATAAATTCTTAGTGACCATGTTGCCCATCTGCTTAGATTCTCCTCGGAAGAGTCGAACAACACAACAAGAAACTGTCCGCCGTTCTCAAACCAGCGGCGTGGATTTAACTGAGCACATCAGGCAGGAGGTAAATATAGAAAGGCTTTGCAGAATGGTCATGCATAAGCTGCAAAAAGCCTTTAAGAACGTACGTCAAAAAAAGTACAAGGATTTTGGATGCATTTTATGTAATCTGATTTTTGTGATAACTACTTTGGATTCACGCAGCAAAATTTTCTCTGTATAAAAACAGCCGATTCAGTCTTTTTAATTATATTTTGGATTTTTCTTGCTTGTCTCAGCAATGTTTCTCCTGCATCAAAAAGAACTGCTTTATTTTTTTAGGATTTTTCAAAAATAGCAGAATGAACTCTAAATGTTTCCCAATTACTGAAAAATGAAGGAATAAAATATTCTTTCCTGTGAAATACTGAGTGTTACAACACTCCAGATGCCTTAGTCATATAACAAAACTTTATTGTAATAATTAATGGTTGTTTTCTAACTAAAACTGCCATTTTGTAGCTCTCTGGTGATATGTCTTCATTCCTTTATACGTTGTTTAAAAGAGCCCTGCCTTTTTCACTAGAACAACCAAGCTAACAAATAATGTCTTCCCTAGCAACGTCATGGTTAAAACATTTATTAAAAGCAGAACAAACACCAAGCAGCTCTAATTGTTAATTAAAAAAAAAAAAAAAAAAAACTTTTTTTTCTCAGGCTAGTGCCAGCACATACCAGCCAAAGTTTATTAGTTTTACTTGGTTAATCCTTCACGTAGCCTTTCCTCCCCAACACGGTAAAGCTAAGCAGGTCATTTTATCAGTAACGTATTCTAACTGGATCTGTTTATAGACCACAAGTCTTAGTAAATCACTGACTGGAAACGTAGAGAGAACCAGCGACTCCTTGTCTTCATAGTTCTCTTTTTTTGCACAATTTAGCCCAAAATAAAAAAAACATTTTCCAAATACACAACTCACAGGAGGAATCATCTCTGTGGTAAAATGTTCTCTGCACCCATTAATTTAATTGTATTTTATGAGGATTTAATGTGATAGACCAACGCAAACAATTGTACGGTGTAAGAAACAAGATAAGCGATTTTCTACATTTTTCACAAATATCCTATTATATTTATATTTAGCTCCCTTAACACTGATAATTAAAATAAAACATGCTGCGAACAAGCGTAACCCTGAAGCTCTGCTACCATCTCAGATTTTTGCAGCCTCTCATCTACTCCTGTCATCTTTTTCAGACTTAATATGTCCAGCAACATGATGCTGCTACCATAATGATGTTTCACAACACCGTCGTGCTTAATGTTTGGTTTTCTACCGCAGGTTGCTTTTGCATGCAGGTCAGAAACTTTTAATTTTGGTCTCGTCTAACCAGAGTACCTTCCTCTACATATAAGCTTCGTCTCCTACGTGATTTGTTTAGCTAAATTGGGATTATTTTGACTTTCTTTCAGCCATTTTATTTCTGACACTTCAAAAAGATTATTCTACCTGAGCTTTATTATATAAACCCCCCATATAACATGTAGCTTGTACAACTTTGTAACAAAAATGTGAAAAATAGCTTTGTAAGGAACTGTATGTAGTAGGCCTTCCTTCAAACTAATATCCTAAACGTTGACTTAAACTGCTGTGAGAGACCATCACCTTTATGTAATTCATCATCTGCAGATTGAAGGCGTCTTTGGAGCTCTCCAGGATCAGAGTGCAGCCCATGTTGGACGTGGTGTTGTGGAGGTCGAAGATGACGTCGTAGGCTTCGGCGCTTCCTTTGGGTCCGAACATCCTGTTGATCTCCTGGGCCCTCTGCACCTCGTAGGGCAGCTCGTCGCCTCCTGTTGCGCTGTACGACACAAACGGTGTCAAATGTTGAGGCTTCAAAGGTAGAAACAGCAACAGGTTTGAGGGACAGTTTGTTTAACATAAGATATCTGCACTGCGCAGCTGTGGCTTGAGTGTACACAGAGGGATCTCGCTTGTGGAAATCAGTTGTGGATCCATCGAGACGGAAGAATAAAGGCTCATTTTCAATGTCTTGTGTGTTCGGACCAAAGTATCTGCGAGTTTGTTTTCAGGTTAAACGCCCACCGAACGTGCTTCTCTCTCTCAACTTCAATCGGCTCGTTCTAATGCATTTCAAAAACAACCACTGGTCTGGAAAACTCTCTCTAAACCACAGGAGTTTTTTTGTTCTGTTTTTTTTTTAGAAAAAGGGCCTCTACAGTCCACATTCTCTCACCCACATCACATATGGCCCTGGGACGCCGTTTTCTCCAAATATCAGCACGCTGTGGAGAAACGTGGACTCCAGCACATATGGGTTCACAGCTGAGAGATGTGCAGGTGCTGAGTTTGAGGAAAAGTAGAGCTGTCAGAGAATTTTTTTTTTTAATGAGCTGTTTTTAGAAGAGCTTCAAAGTGCCTCATCTCCTTCAGAGGGGACAAACAGGATGGCAGCTGCACAGTTTTAAAATCAACCATTGTATCGCTCACATATTTTGAAGATAAATGACCTTTATGGGAATAAAAAAAACTTAGACAAGACATGATGTGGAAAGATTTGCTCGGATATTTATGTGAACAATAGCGCCTTCACCTAACTCGTAAAAATGTAATCCTCAGACCATGATCAATGTTGAATCTTTTCTAGTATTTATCCCATATTTAAATAGCCAGAAACACTAGCCAAACTTTAAAAGTACATGGAAGTCTATGCATTAATTACTATACAACAACACGTTGATTATCTAAGCAAATTCATGTACAAATTCTGCATATTTCTTTTTACTGAGGTGCATATTGCATCATATGAATTAGTCCTTTCTCAAGGATGAAAATAACGTCTCCTGCAAGTCTGAGATTTGTTTTCCTGACACACAAGGCACAATATAGTCATGTGTGTTTAAGGAGTAAACATTGTAGATCCTTGTGTGTCCAAAGTTTCCCTGGAATGTTTAAGCCTGAAATATGTACCAAAGGTTAGTGGCCAGGGTAAACACAGTGCTGTGAATAAGTCCTTCTCCTGGTTTTGCTCATTGAAATGTTTCAGATCAGGCAAATTTTAACGTCAGATAAAATTAAATAAAGACATGAACAACTACAAAATCGCATTTTCAAATTATGATTTTGTTAAGGAAACAAAGCCATCCAACCCAATCTGGTACTTTAGTAAAAAAAAAAAAAAAAAAAAAAGCATAAATTGAATTGAACATAAAGTAGGCCAAAAATATTCAAAACAAAGTGTCCAATTGGATGAATAAAGTCATTTAAATTTATCAATCTGGAAATGGCTACAAAACTATACCTAATATTGTTTATCTCTGAGACTTTTAGCTGAATATTCTGTTGATTTAACTTTTTGGAAGGTGTGTTTCATGTAAAGCTAACCTGTAATGTCAGAAAAAGAACCACACTGGTTCTTACCAGTGTGGTTAGAAAAACCATTACAGGTTTTTCTAACCTGTAATGGTTAGAAAAACATTACAGGTTTTTCTAACCTGTAATGTCAGAAAAAGAACTGACAGTGGTGATGGTAGTTTATGGCCTATAGTTGCTTTGCTTCCCTACACCCTTTAAATGTGACTGATCACGTCAAACATGGTGGTGGTAGTATGAGGATCTGGGGTTGCTTTGTTACTTTAGGACCTGACTTTTCTAAATTGATGAAAAGTCACTCCCAGAAAACCATTGAGTAGAACTTCGAGTCATTAGTTTCCCAAGCACACTCAGGTTGTGCAGCAGGAGAGTCATCCAAAACACATCAACAAGTCTGCTTCTGAATGGTTACAAAAGGCAAAAATCATGAACATTTTAAAGTGACCTAGTCAAAGTCTGGATATAAACCCCTATTAGAAGATGTAGTGTGGGCTTTAACAGGCCGTTCATACTGGAAAACCCTCAGTGATGTAAAAGTCAGATATATGAACAGTTGGAGGCAGCTGATGAAGGGAGCAACTTTCACCAAGCACATTGCTACACCACAAAAACAAAATATTACAAAGTATTTTTGTCTAATTTTTTTAAAACTACAATTATCTAATTCCATTTAAAATAACGATAATAATATTGATTTGGAAAATTATTACATGGTAATTTTCCCTGCTATAAGTGGAAACAATCTGCCAGTGGAACTATTACATTTTGAACAATGCTCAAGAATTACTGATTTAAAACAAGCCAGTACATCTTGCTGAAAAGTTACTTGTTAGATAGTTTGTGTTATTTTAAATCTAATGAGATACGTACACTGGAAATTAGACAAAAAGAACTTGGTAAAGATTTTGTGTTTGTTGCAACGTACAACACAGCAGAATAGATGGGACGGCTGTGGCCAATCGGTGCGACAAACCAGGTGCTGTTTTTTTCCATCCAAAACTGAGCGGCTCGCGCGTCGCTAGTGCACTGAGCCTGCACGAGCGTTTGCGTAACACCCCTGTTCTCCTCCTGAAATCAGAACAACAGAAAGCGACAGCTCTACGGGTTCGGTATCATTGCGCAGCTCGGTCACGTTCCGCTCACGTTGCTCCTGCAGGGTGTCTGGGAGTCAGCTGCTGCCCGGCCAAGGAGGAGGGAGACGCGGGAGGAGGGGACACGCCGCTCCGCTGTTATTGGCTACTGGACACAAACACCAACCTATGATGCCAACATGCTGATGCTGATCCACGTGACGTGACAGAGAAAGGACGATAGGTAAAAGACTTGGGTGACCTTTGTGATATACAGTGAAAGTTATGTCACAACGTGCCTCCTGTTTTGTACACTATTCATACACTTCATGTTGCGTTCAAATGTCTTATAAAACAGAACAAACCAAGTCTAACCCGCTACTGGAGTCATTAGTGCATTTCGTGGATCTCTTAACGCAAAGTTTCAACAGCAGAATCCCATCATCCAACGGCCACCTGTCCCAGTGTTTGTTTACCTGAGGTTCTCCTGAGTGAAGGCTCGGTTCAGGTCCGTGTCCACGTATCTAACACACTTCTCCACAGCCTTCGGGTTCGTGATGAAGGGCTTGATCTCCAGTCCCTTCCTTTGGATCTCAGCGCCGTTCTGCACCCACAGATTAACAAGTGTCACGCCGGACATTTCGTTCCCGTGAGTCCCTCCGAAGATCGCCACTCTCCTGGCCGCGTCGAACCGCGCCGTGTTGTTGTTGCTGCTGCTGCCATTGGACATGACTGGAAGGTGGGAGCCGCTGCCGAGCGGTGTGTGTGTGTGTGTGTGTGCGTGGACGCTGCTGACACGCTGGTCTCTCTGTGGTTGGAACAGACTCGCCGTTTTAAATCCTCTGTTGGGGCTGCGTGTTGACGTAACGAGCGTGCTCGGCCCGAGAGCTCGTCAGTCAGCTGTTACTGCGCGGACAGTGGCGGCTGTAGCGTGAATGGCGCCCCGGGCCACACCCACTCACATTGCCATCCCAAACACAACAAAACACTCCTTTTATAAGCTAAACACGCAGAAAACGCTAGATGAAAATTATTAGACCAACAGATAAATAAAATTGAAACAGACAAAGGATAATGGCACAATGGATAGACGGATTTACCAGAATAAGGGCCTCTATCCTGGAGAAGTTTTGGTGCCTAATCCCAACATAATAAATAAATAAATAAATAAATAATAATCCACTATGCAAATTACAGGACATTAATAGTTAGCAAGCACAAATCTTTTTGGCTCAATGTTGGCCCCCAAAACATAAAACAATTTTTTGTGCTGTTGAAATTAATACTTATTCAACAGTAGCTTAATAAAAACACCACATGTCAAATGAGCCCACCACTTATGAGGCGCAATTTTTTTGTAAAACATTAACTATATATTTTTTGTGTCCCCCCCCCCACAAAAAAAAGGGATGTAGGTCATTTCTAAAATCTGGCACAGGCACTTTGCAAGTTTCTGATTAGTTCATTTCCATCTTTTGTGTCAATACCTTTCAAAATGCTGGTTGATGTTAGGAGAGAGTTACTATCCCCTGTGAAGCAAATCTCGTATGAACACGACCTGAAAATCCAGTCGGACAGAAAGAAGCAAACACCAAAAATATGTCCTGATGAAGTTAGAGCTGAAGTGTTTGTCCATAATGATTTATGTTAGAAGGAAACAAAAAGGGAGAAACCTCCAAGCCTGACGATTTTTCTTTTATTAGAATAATAGTTTTTATAAAAATTGTTAACATTTTTGTATATTATGTCTCAACTTAAAAATAATTGAGAACTATTCTGGTGTAAAAGTGCTTTGATACAAAATTAAATATATATAAAAAACCTTAATTCAGAACCCAAAAGGTTTTAAATTTCAACATTGTCACCTTAAAAAAGGTTTACAGCTCACAATAAAATAAATAAACCGTATGACATCATAATCTATCTGGTCAGCTGTTTAAGTCTGAGAGAAAGTCATTATCTGGATTATAAAGTCTTCTTTTTGCATTATGCTTTCTTTTCCTCTCCACACAGCGAGAGGAAGACGTCTCGAGTTCTGCTGGAAATGTTTTAGATGACGTTGCGTTAAACAAAGAACCAGCCCCAGGATTTGTTCTGTCCTCCTCATCCGGGACCTCCTGTCTGCTTTTCTTCTTCTTTATCTTCTTCACAACCACCACTTCTTCGCTTTGAGATTGCTCAACGCTCTCCAAACTTTCCGTGAGCCTTTCAGTTCTCTTGCGTTTCTCTTTATTCTTGACCAGCGCTTCAGATGTTTCCTCCAGCTCCCGTTCCTCACTCTCGGGGACAGTTGCTGACCTCTTCTTTTTCTTCTTGGCACGTTTTGATTCTTGCAAATGTTCAGAAACGTCTGCTGATTCGGTGGCTAACTCACCAGTGCTGACCTCAGGCTTTTCAGCACAGCCCTCATGAGCAGATGGAGACTGTTCCTCATCATCAGCAGAAAGGACGGAAGGGATCCTTTTCTTTTTTTTTGTGCGCACAAGCTCCGAATAGTCACCAGAGGCCAACATGTCCTCTGAGTTACTTACGCTGACACCGTCCTTCATTTTCTTCTTCTTCTTGGTCTCCAGCTCAATATCTTGCCTGTCTTTTGGAGTTTTTTCTACACTTTCATCTTCTTCCGCAAGTCCGACTTGGTCAGAGACACGTTTCTTTTTCTTCTTTTTATAAACCAAGTCTGTATTTTCTGGCACGGTTGAGGCGTCGTTTGATAAGTCCACATCTGTCTGATTGTCATTAGGCGACTGGCTCTTCTTCTTTTTGTGCTTTTTTCTTTTAAAAAAACCACCATTACTTGAATGATCTATTGCCTTTGGGTGTTCTGTTGTTGTTTGATCCAGATCTGAAGAGTAATTTTTGTTTTTCTTCCTTTTCTTTGGGACATGTACGTCATTTGTTGCAGACTCGGCAGCTTTGTTGGTCTTTAAAGAGTCTGTATCAACATTTACAGTTTCACACACCACAACAAAATCCTCCTCCCTCAGCTGGTCTGATTGTTCATCCGCCTCCTGTCCGAGATATTGGTTTTCAAGTTTCCTTTTCTTCTTCTTTTTCTTCTTCTCCATACAAGGAGCTTCCACAGCCTCAGTGATAAGCAGGCTTGCAGAGGGATCAGTCTGATGACCCCCGGCTCCCTCTAGACTCTGATCTTTTCCTCCCTCTACACATTTGTCATCTTCTTTGTCCTTGTTTTTCTTCTTCTTCTTCTTTACCTTGATTGTTCTGCACTGTATATCGTTATCTTGCACACCGGTTTGTTCGTCCGCCCCAGTATGAGGGTCTGTTGCTTCTCTGTCGCTCTGCTCTGCACTCAGACCCCGGCA
>CAEFZY010059547.1:0-35620 GCA_903066815.1 Brachyrhaphis roseni | reverse complement strand
TACCCCATATGATCATTTTCTCCAAATATCAGATTTTTCCTGCAACTACAACTTAATTTGAGCCTGAGAGGGTTAAGAGACATAAAATGACAAAAACGTTTATTGGCAGGTTATAGATTTGATGTTGATCATAAATCTCTGCTGGTCGGATCAATGGAACCGTTTACTTTCAGCCAGGATCCAACCCAGAAATTGTTCCTTTGCGACTTTTATTGTATGTTGATATGCTGTGATTAGTGGTGAAAACAAGACTGAGTGGCATTTGTACCCATGAAACTAAAATGCATAACTTTTATCTCTAAAGTCGGAATAAACAGCAGAGCATAAAAACGACTCTGTAAATATTTGGTGTTTTGTTTTCTCTCCCTCCATCTCTGATGCTTTCCACCAAATATGTGAAGCTCAGAGAGTTAAACGTGTTAAAGAGGCTTCAGCGGCAGGACTGAACCCCGACTGAACCTTAAAACGCTGCCTGACGTTCTGCGTTCAGCGCAGCAGAAGACCAAGAAATTCAATTAGTTCAACTTTAACCAAGTTTCCCTTTTGAAGTTTGGACGTTTGGCTGAGCTCATTAGTCGTGCATAAAGCCGCTGAGGAAGCTCCATTCAGGTCAGAGGCCCATTTTCACAGCTGTGTAATTACATTAAGAATGGGAGCAGCCTGCGGACAGACGGAGCGTCTTCTGAATTATTGACTTGAAATGTTGAACTGTGGCTGGACGTTAATGTTTATCACCCTATTATTACAATACTACCATAATGGCATGATGAATTACTGAATGTGACATTTGGGATGTAAGGATGTGCTGCTTCATGTCTGCAGACCTGCTGGTACGAGCTAACATTGCCCCCTGGTGGAGGAAAGCATGCACTGCACTGTATCATTTATTGATCAGCTCTGCTTGATCAGAGTAAATGATTTTATTCATGTGAGGATATAATGAAGCTCATCTGGTTTTTACTGGGTTTTAAAATGATTTACATCTCATTATAAGTGTGTCATTATTTCTTGAGTACAAATGAAAACAAAATGGAAAATGTGTGACCACTGCTTTCGTTGTGAATCACAAGGTGTGTGTTGAACAACGGCTGGGTGAAAACTTATCAGCAGTGACTCTAGTTTGGTAATTGTTGCTGCATCAACCTGGGAAGGGTTAACGAATTTACCTGAATTTTTAAGGTTAAAACAAGACAATTGGAAAAGGAGTGAACATGTTTGGATTATTTGAGAGGGTGGAGGTTTGAATACAGCAGCACAAATCATCAAGTTGGATCTGAATGAACCAGTGGATTTCTGGACCAACATAAAGACATTCTTCTGTCATTCTGAACACCAGTTTGGAGAAAACACATCATAGCAAAGGTCAAGCACTGTGGCTTGACCTTACAGTAAACCAAACACATTATAACTCCTCCTGGTCTGGGCGACAGGACCTCAGCATGTTGAAGTTTGAAAAAGTTTTTACTCTTGAGGCATTTTGTGCTTTTCTGAAAACAGTTAATGCGCTGAAGGGAGGTGGAAACAAACCGATAAATTCTGACGTAACAAACTTTTCATCCTGTGGTTGATTTGTGCCATACCAGAGGCATCAAACTCCAAACTCTCCATTTTTCTGCTGTATGATGGTTTATAACCTCTGCTTCCCGTTTACTCCAGCCGTACGGAGCGTCAACATGTGGTGAATTCATGCTTTGTGTCTCCTGGTTGATTCGTTTTCTTTTTGTGCCATTTTAAAAGTTCACATGATAACTACCTGGAGACGCAGCCATAGTGAGGCTGTGTCTGGACAATGACCCTAAACACATCTGACCTCAAACTGACTGAGATATTGAGACCTTAAGAAAATCTTCATACATTGGTGCACTGCTTATGTCTATTAATCTGTTCTCAGCCGGTCATCCTTTGGCAGTCGTTCTGGATGGGCTGTATTGGCACTGAAGGGGTTAACGTCTTGTACCCGCCATGTTTTAACGTCCTGGTTGTGTCGGTGTCTCCTCAGGAGCTGTACTCCCAGTCCTACGACTCGGTGGGCGTGATGTTCGCCTCCATCCCCGGCTTCGCCGACTTTTACTCCCAGACTGAGATGAACAACCAGGGAGTCGAGTGTCTGCGGCTGCTCAACGAAATCATCGCCGACTTCGACGAGGTGAGGCTGGAAGTTCAACCATCTGTTAGTTGAAACTTTCTAAGATGTAAACACCATCACTCATTCAGGTTAAAAAATAAAACATGCATCCTATTTTAGAAAATACTTGAAAAGCCATTAATCTCTCTGCAGAAATGACTGATTCTGTTTGCAGGTAATGAAAAACTAATTATTGCAGGTGGCAAAGAACCACCACAGGGATTGTAACGGTTACTGGCTCCACTGCTTCCTGTTCAACATCCACAATGAAGACGCAAAAGTTTATCAAAAATCTAAAACAAGTTTTAGATGTTTAGCCTTTCTCTCCTGATCAGTTTGAATTGAAATGTTTATTCATCAGCAGTTTGTCCAGTGGCTGTCCTGAAGCGCCTCTTTTGTCTCGTTTCCATTTGTCGCAGCTGCTGCTTTAGTTGGTCGCGTTTAAGAAACGGTTCAGGCAACAGGCAGAACTTTGGTTTTGTCTCTGAGGCCTCAGATGAGACCAGGTCCTCAGTCAGATGTGTTTTTGTGTACCAGATTATTTTAAAGCTAAGTGAACGTTGTTTTTGTTGCAGCTGCTCGGTGAAGACCGTTTCCAGGACATCGAGAAGATCAAGACGATCGGCAGCACCTACATGGCCGTCTCTGGTCTGTCGCCTGAAAAACAGGTGAAGATCCACAGGAAGCATCAGAACTTAGCAGCCGTTTGGATCGGCTGCCTGTTGTTTGGTCTGTTGAAATGCTTTAATGATTCACAGAGCGCTGTCGTCATTCCTATCCTTTCTGGTTTAAACATGTCCAACAGCTAAATGTTTTAATCAAATAAAGGTACCTGTCATGTTGTTTCTCCAACATAAAACTCTGAACCTTATTTTAGAAACTTGAAGGCCTTTAACTAAACAGGGAAGATCTTCTTCTGGAGGATTTTTAACTTTATGAAACAACAAGCTGGAGCTTTTATGCTGTTACTCTGTAACTGATGGTTACTTAGCTAGAGCTGTGAATTACTGAGTTTTTCCCCTGAACATACAAGGTGCTTTAGTGCAGGATCACTTGTTAAAAAATGGACATTATTATTTATATCTGTTTTATTTATGTAATTGATCACCATTTCTGACACGTTCAAAATTATCAAAATCCCCACAAACAAAATTTCAGTCCAACTATAATCAACTTACTAGGTTTGTTGGAGATTCTGGGAAAACATAAACATGTTATATACTTTATTACTGAAATGTATTAATGATTTTCAATCATTAAAAAAGTGGAAGCATGTAAAACAATTAGTTCAAGTGATGAGCCCTGTGGTACTCCTGGCTCTTTAATGAGGTAAATTTAAGGTGGTTCTGATGTTCAAACTTTAAATTCCTCCTTCGGTTCTTCTCTGACCCGGTTCTTCTCTGACCCGGTTCTTCTCTGACCCGGTTCTTCTCTGACCCGGTTCTTCTCTGACCCGGTTCGTCAGGCCGATCCGTGAAGCTTCCAGGTGTCTTCAGGTTATTTCAGCCGTTTCCTCTGATTCCACAGCAATGTGAAGATAAGTGGGGTCACCTGTGTGCGCTGGCCGACTTCGCCATCGCCCTGAACGAGAGCATCCAGGAGATCAATAAACATTCCTTCAACAACTTCGAGCTGCGGATCGGTGAGCGCTTTCAGTCACAAGATCTGGTTCTGTTGAGAAAAGTTAGTTTGTTGAGAAAATTACTGAACTGAAGGAATCTTTCTATTTTCAGTAGAAATGACTTAATGCCAGAAGATTTAGAGGAAAAATGATAAACTTCCAATCAAAGAATCCAGAAATCCTAAGATTATCAATAGAAACCTGAACTAACTTTTCTGTTTATGACAGATGGGATGGATTCAGTAAACAGAGTTTAGCTGTGATCTACATGTTGAACTTCTGCTTTATAAGAGAAACACTGATAATTACCATCCATAACCTAATTAAGGGTGGAAGTTATGGATTAATAAGTTACTCTAATGTTGATTGATCTTGTCGATTGACTATAGATTAATTAAAAGGAAGACATTTTTAAAAAATCTGAGTTTTCTTTTATATCAAGAGGAGCGTCTTTCCATAACATAAAGGGGTATATTATTCATAATATACTGAATTAAAAAAATGAACATTATTGTATGTTAGCTGTATTAAATACTGACTGAATAATAATGTCATTTTTCTCACATTGTTAAACTTCGCAGTAACTGTTGGTTGATTAGTTAATGTTTGTTTCGTGTTAATATTTCAAATCAGAACCACATGAAATGCTTTTAGCCTCTCACACCGGACTTTGTTTGGACCGTTTATCTTCTCCTTTCTGGGAAATCTCCGCCATCTTTGTTTCTGGGTCCGACCAGCAAATTTTAGTCTAATAAACCCTAAAAGACACTTAAGTTGATTAATTGTTTGCATCTCTAAACCTAATGTATGTTTGTCTGTTACATGGATAAATTAAAGGAATCTGTTTTGCAGTGTTTCATGTTCGCAGCATTTGTGTTGAGTGCAGAGAAAACTTTAAGAAAACTGGAAAATCTTCCTTTAAAATCTAAATTAATTGACTATTTGCTGTAATGAAATCCATTTACAGTTTGACTTCACAACTGAAGGACTGAAACTCTTTAATTATTTTAAATGTTGGTGTATTTAAAGCCAGATCCACAGTGAGTTGTTTCTCTCCCAGGAATGGCTCACGGCTCGGTGGTGGCGGGCGTGATCGGCGCCAAGAAACCGCAGTACGACATCTGGGGGAAGACGGTGAACCTGGCCAGCCGGATGGACAGCACCGGCGTGAGCGGCAAGATCCAGGTTCCCGAGGAAACCTTCCTCATCCTGAAGGAGCGAGGCTTCGCCTTCGAGTACCGCGGCGAGATCTACGTCAAGGGCATCAGCGAGCAGGAGGGCAAAATCCGAACTCACTTCCTGCTGGGCCGGGTGCAGCCCAACCCGCTCATCCTGCAGCCGCGCAAAATCACGGGCCAGTACTCTCTGGCGGCCGTGGTGCTGGGCCTGGTGCAGTCGCTCAACCGGCAGAAGCAGAAGCAGATTCTCAACGAGAACAACAACTCGGGCATCATGAAAGGCCACCACCACTACAACCGCAGGACGTTGTTGGCGCCCGGTGGGGCCGAGGTGGGCGGCGGCCATCACGCCGAAGCTCCGGATAAGACGGATCTGTCCTGAGGCGCCCGGCAGAGTTTCGGCTCCACGCTGATTCCTGACAGGCAGAACTGCTCCGAAGGCCCAGATCCTGTCTGGTTGAGTTAAACCTTGGTGGGTGAAGCGTCCGATCATCGGTCTGAAACTCTGACCGATACTTGGAAACAATAATTGTACGTTAAACTTTGGCTGATTTAGGGCTTTTCAGAGTCGTGGGGAGAAAAGAAAGTTTCCATCAGAGTCGAATGCACATGATCAGGAAGTGCTGATCATATCCATCCATTTAATGATCACCATGAGCAGAAATGCATCTAGAAAAACAACAACTCTGGAGCTGTGAGTTCATGTCATGCCAGGTTGTTGATGCTAGTCAATCTGGGAAGAGTTAAGATGTCTGAACTCTTTGAGTTCTTCAGAGGAAGAGCTGTTAGAAGGTAAAGCAGCAACTGGTTACTTCCTGGTTCACACATCAAGAGTTTAAAATTGTCGGCAAATTTTCCAAACCCCACAGACAAAACATGTGACAGTGAAATATCTACAGGTTCATCCAGCAACAGACAACATTCAGACGGGAAAATTCAGAAAACCTCTCCAGATCAAACGTGAGTTCAGAGTAAACAAACATGGCCGACTAGGAAGAAGCAACGGCGATAGATTATTATTAAAACCTCTCTGACGTCCACCGGACCTTCTGGTCCATCATGGCAGATGTTTTACCTTCTGTTTCTGTCGCCTGGCTTTCTGATTGGCTACGCGCCACATTCAGCAGGCCTGGTCAGCCATTAAATGAACTTTGACCTCCTCTACCTACCAATGTATCAGTAGAATTAAACAGGAGGTCGGTTTGACCCAAACTGGGTCATCAACAGGGAAATGAGCCGACTCTTCAGAGCATTATCGCTAAAAAAGAAAATAATCGATGCGTCGTAACGGCCTAGTCAATGTCCACAACCTTACCAATCAGATGTGTGCTTGAGCTGCAGCTGTTGAAGTCAGACAGTTAAAGTTGCTGCTGCTGAAATCGGTTCTGTAAACTGAATCAGAACTTTACTTGGTTTTTGTTACAACAAACTGTTGGAGACTTTTTTTCTCCTCATGACTTTATTTAATGTTTTCAGTTGAAAATGAATGTAAATCATGTTTAGTTTTGGTTTATTACAGTATTTCTGATGCAAAGGGCAGTTTGGACATCCAGGAGAAGAGACTTTTACTTTGAAGTTTTATCATGAATGTCCTCTACAAGCTCCGCCCACTTCGGTTTAATCCAGCCAATGAGGTTTGATCTTCGTCCTGAGCAGCTCTGCTTTCTGTGAATGTTTGTAGAACTGAAACTCAACTTTAGAGGAGATGCTGGGTTACTGGGAGGACTGGGAGGACTGGACGCCGCGCTCCGTCCAGACTGATTATCCGGGACTTTCCCCAACGTTCCTGCTGTCCGTTCCCATTTTTATCTCACCTGCATCGGACCCGTTCACACCTGACCCCTGCCCTTTGACCTTTGCCCGGTGTCGATGTTTCTTTTTTGTATTTCTTTTATATATGGAACACAATAAAAAGGGGTCTAATTTTTTATAGAAGCAACTTGTGTGCTTGTTTTGATTCTTCAGTTCTTTCATTCAAACTGTAGAAGATAAATAGAGAAAATAAACTTTGATTAATCTGAAGGAAATAAGGTGAGAAAAACGAAGAGTTTCCAACTTTATTTATTTTACAAAAATAAAGGTTTTACAAGCAACAACGTTTTAAAGACAGTATAGTCGGTGTTCAGGTTATTAAAATGCTTTAATTATTCCTGCAGCGCTATAATTATTACTGCCTATTTTGGTTTTAAAAATGTCCAACAGTTTAAAACAAATTGTGTTAATGTCATTATGTCAGCTGTTTCTGCAACATAAAACTTTTATTTTACAAACTTGAGGACCAAAAAGTAAACAGGAAGTTTGAAAGGGGAAGATTTTCCTCTGGAGGAAGTTTTAGTTATTTGAAGCAACAAGTTATAACTTCCATGTTATTATTCTGGACAGATCAAATAAACTTTATGAACTTTTAAAGGTGATTCTGTCCAGGTTTGAACTTCTGCTCTTTGAAGAAAATCACCGGGTTAACAAACATTTCAGCAGCTTCCTGTGTGTCAGATAAAACTCACTGCTAAAACTTTTTAATGTGACTGTTGTAAATCAGATGCAGCCTGTAGTTTGTACATCCATCCACTAGGTGGCAGCAGATATCCAGTCAGGCTAACGCATCGCCTGGTTTCCAGAAAAGCTTCATGTTGCTGAAGAGTCTGAAGCTTTAAGCTTTTATTTCACCACGTTTACACAAATAATGATGTGAAAACAGAGAGAAAGTGATTTTATTTTATGTTTTACGAATCAATGGTTTCTACTTCCTTTTCTTGAGCCTGATGCTCCAAACAGAAACATCAGAGACGAGTAAATCAGGAAATCAAAGCCGCCATCTGAGTGTCGCAGCAGAGACAAACACAAAGCCGGATCTTCCAGGAGGAATTGATTCCTCCTCTGTTTCCTCCCTCTGTATGGATTTTCTGTTAGACAAGAAGGAGGAGGAGGAAACAGCAGGAAAGGCAGATGTGGAGGATGGGGTTGCCATGGTGACGCCAGCCTGTTGAGCCTGCAGTGTTTGTTTCTTTACTACTGGCTTTAGAAATGCTGGAATGGAGGGAAAAAACCTCTGCTGGATCTGAGCAGCAGCATCAGAACCTGACGCTGAATGGCACCAACAACCGACCCGGCTGGGATCCGGTATGGATCTGGTATGGATCCGGTATGGATCCGGCTGGGATCCAGTATGGATCCAGTATGGATCCGGCTGGGATCTGGTATGGATCCAGTATGGATCGGGCTGGGATCCAGTATGGATCCGGGATCTGTCCAGAGCTTCTTCACGATGTGAAGGAATCCTAGCAGAAACACAAAGACGCTGAATGCAGCTGGAAAATGGATGAAGATAAAATAAAATAAAACCTCTGCATGAAAGAGATGAATATGACAAAAAATAACTGACGAGTCAAAACCAACATAAAAAAATCTGAATCAGGCAACAACACATAAAGATCCTGCAGTCAGAGATTCAGAAACACATCACAAAACACAAAGATCCTCAGAGAGACGTCAACAAACACGAAGCTGAAAGGAAAACGTGGCAATATAAATATTAAAATTAATTTTCAATCTCTACATTTATTTTTTGTGGCCTTTTTAAGCAATGTTTACATTTTATTGTGTTTTTCATCTTATTTTCTGTGCAAACATCAGAAATCATCAGCGACTGAAAATCAGACTGTAACAGTTCATTTTTAATCTCTTCACAATTATGTTACTAACTTCATGTTTTGCACTTGTTTACACAGAGATAAAGATTTTGCAGGTATGATAAAAATAAAGCAAAATAAAATATAAATATGTTAAGAATAAACAAAAAATATAGTTAAGTATTGCTGTAAAAAACTCAAATGTTTAACAGAAAATGTACCACATCAGTTTGTCTTGAATCTTGAATGATTTATGTAAAGAAACTTCAGCCACTTTTATTCTGCTTTATAAACATTCAGACAAACTATTACAGGATTCAAAACCTGGAGAAAAAAATGTAAAATGGATGATAAAGAGAACATGGAGGAATGTTGGATAAACTATTTTAGTCTTAAAGAATCAGTTGAGCTTTAAAAAGCGACTGTCTCTCCAAACGCTTTGTCCACTCTGCAGTCTGAAGTTCCCACAGTCAGTGGAAAATCTCTGCTGTGGATCCTCCAGCTCGGATCCTTTGCAGAGTGGAAATCGCCTGCAGTAAATCCTCCCAGCCGTTGTTCTGTGTTTGACAAATGACCTCCTGCTGGCTGCGAACAGCAACGTGTTCACCTCAGACATCCTCCCATCAGCAGGTATTCCTGGAAAAGATCAGATCTCTGTGTGGCTTCATTTACTTTACAAATCAAACTTTAAATCTGGGAACAACTGCAAACTTTAAACAAAAAAACAAAAAAAAAACCTTGGTGCAAATGGAGAAGCCATTATATTTCCTGTCAGGATTATCTGTCTTTCACACAACAGATTTTTTTATTAGCTGTTTTCAGTTTGGCTGCAGCGACTTCAGATCTTCTTCATCTGAGATTAACTGAGATCCGCAGCAAAAGCATCTAAATGTCAGAAAGCAGATCTTAGAACAGCAACAGAAACTGAGTTAATGAGAAAGAAAAACTGTTTTGGAACAGATTTCACTGAGCAGGAAATCACAGTGAGAGGATGGAGTTAGTGTAGAATCTCCAAATTTCAAAAACTGAATTTTTACCCGTTTGTAAAGTAGAAATTTAGATTTTGAGGCACAAATGGAACGTAGCTCAAAACTGCAGCATTTGTTCTGTTTTTCACTGCCTGAAGAAGCTGTTCCCCTCCTGGCCTGTGGGGGCGCTGCACCAAGAATCACTGAAGGAAACGGAGGATTTTGGTTTGTGTTGGTATATTTACCCAGAATGCCCCGCGCTGTAATCCACTTCCTGCTTTTGGAGCGGTTTTCGGTCCGCTAGACATTCAGACTATTGGTATGAATTTAGACTAACAGCAGGAAACATGTCCGTTTATTTCTGTATTTACTCGGTTTCCGTAGTTCTGAGCATGTTTTAGTTTACTGGAACGTTTTGTGGTAAATTAACTATCTGGGCGGTTTGTTTACAGGTTAGTATTAATGTTACCAACTCAACAAACTTGTGCTTCAATATGAGAGAATCTTTTTAAACTTTTATTACATATCGCTAAAGAAAAGATCACCACAGATTTTACTTTAAATGGGAAAACAGAATTTATAAATAACCATAAATATAATTATTGATTAATACTGCAGGGTTTTGGGTTGAGAATTAAAAATGTTATCGCCTTTAAAAATGTTAATAAATTATGAGTTTGTAATTCCAGTGAATCTGAAATTTTCCTCCCACGTTGAAGCAACAGAGCAGATCTAATTCAGTCTGACGGCTTTAAAACCAGAATGCAGTGGAAGTTGGTTCAGGACCGCCATCATGACAGGAAGTTAATTAACAGCAGCAGGGGGCAAATCTTTACCTCTGGCGCTCATTCGTTATGCAAAACGTTCACTTCTAAGGCGGAAAAAGTGATTTGTTTACTTTGAAGCTGCATTTTTACTTCAGCAGGATTCTTTACATCGCTGTGGGTTTTCTCAGAGATCAATGCCGTTTCTGCTTTTCTTCAAAGTTAGCAGCAAATCTCATTTTATCTTCAGTTATAGCCGGGATTTATGAGATGAAGCGCAAAGATTATGAGCTCAGTTTGCATGTTTTGTGCTCAGAGTGACCTGCATTATTTACCTCCACAGGTCGGATTCTTCCCTGGTTCAGCATCCAGGTGAGCAAATCAGTAAGTTTGATTTATTTAGCATCTTTCTCAGACTGCAAAGAGCTTCATAGTAAAAATACAGTTGAAGGAACATTTAATATAATAATGTTCATAGCTGCGTTTCTATTACTAATGACAGACATTGTAATGTTTCCATTAGATAAAAATTACCATTAAGATCACATGTGAATAAGTCATTAAACATCATCCTCTTCCACTTTCTGGCATCTTCTTTGTCGTTTCCACCTGTAGAAACTTTCGGTTGTTGATCATAAAATTTCCAATCCAGTTTTGCTAAACTTACCAATTTCAATGCCGCCAAAAAACAGCTTATCTTATCTCCCAAACATTTAGTCAAAAAACATTTTTTCTAAGTTGTTGTGTTTCCATTAAGTTAGTTTATTTTCATAATTTCAGTTTGTGCATTTATATGGCCAATGGAACCGCAGCTGCTGAGGCTAAAGAGTTTGTTTAAAAAAGAATAACTTAAGTTGCTTTTTAAAATCAGTAGACTCCAACGATCTAAAGTAGATTGGATTTTGCTCCTCAGTCCAACAGCTTGGCAGGATTTGTCTCTGAATGTCAAATTTAAAAGTGAATGTGATTTTCTACAGAGAGTGAAGAGATTTGAAGGTTGGCTATGTTTCAGCTGCAGGTCGTTTTGTTTAGACAAGAATGAGAAAAAGATCTTAAGAAGCTGTTTGGTTTGTTTTTCTGGAGACTTTATCAAAAATAATTCCCAGATTTTTAGGTCTAAAACCTAAGGAATATTACTAAGCAATATAAAGGAAATATAAATAATTTAAAAATGTCTCCCATTATTCTGACGTTTACCAAGTAGGAACATTTTTATTTTATAATTGAGTGTATGTATATGTGTGTTTCCAGCTGTATTTAAACACACGTTATATGAAGGTCCTGCGGTGTTTATTGTTGGACGAAGGACACGTTGGAGGACGTCCCTCCACCCGCTGAGCTGCTGAAGCCTCGTTTCAGGAAAAGGTCAGAGATGCTTTTAAATTAACTTTACGTTGTTAATTCAGCTCCTCTTGTCACGTCTGTCGGCCGCCGCCGCCGCCGCAGGCTGCTGCTGCTGTTTGTTTCTGATGCTGCGGGTCGAATCCGAAACGCACAAACCTCGGGCCGCCGGCGGCGCCACAGCTGAGCTCATGTTGTCTTCTGCTGTCCGGATCACAGCCAAGGAGAAACCGAGTCACTGCTACAGCAGCAGCCGCTCTCCAGGCCGCGTCCCGCTGCCATGGTTACTAACCGGTCCCATCCAGAGCCGGGCATGCTGGGAAATGATCAGAAAAACTCAAAACAATCAGATCAGAGCCGCTCCTCTTCATCAGCTGGTCAGACAAACCAACCAAACATGAACCAGACGTCACATTCACCATGGCAACCGTCTCCTTCCCGCCGGTGATGCCGCTGAGTCGACCACAACGGGTCGACCGCCATCTGGGCCGGCAGGGCGAGGACACACACACACACACACACAGCGCTGCACAAACACACACAGAGAAACACACACCTGCATAAAATCAGACACATGCTAATAAATCAAAGCCGTTGTTGACAGAAACAGAATATTTCCACCAATAATTGTATTTTGAATTTTTGTAGAAACCCAGAAGATTTCCAAGATCTTTCAAAATTTCTGAGTTTTTTCTTGCAAATTTTTGACTTTTCAAGCCCAAAAATGTGTTTTTCCAAATTAATCTCAAAATAAAATTGTTTCTTGCAAATTTTTTTCTTTTCACGCTCAGAACCTTCCAAGTTTTTCCTAGAAAATTTCTGATTTACCTCCAAAGTTCTGAGTTTCTTTCTCACAAATTTTTGGATCTTAGACATTTTATTGTTTCTGAGATTAATTTCAAAATTTCAGATGTTTTTTTTTTCTCACAAATTTTTGACTATTCTGTTTCTGAAATTTCCTGTTTTTTTTGTAGAAAATGTCAGAGTTTTTGGCAGGAATGTTCTCCTCCTGTCTTATTTTTTATCTAAAACAGCCGCCGTGGTATAAAATCTGTTGATTGAATGTGGAATAAAACTGAAGTGATGCCTGTGAAGCCTGACTGAACTCGTTCTGTTACTGTTTGCAAACACAGCTTCCTGCCTCCGTCCTGCTCTTGACCTCTGGGGTCAAACCTTTCATTTGGGAGCAGAGCTTGTTGTGACAACCTGATGCTCACGCAGCAGATAAACCCTCCAGAAACAGGACACGAAATCACATCGAAATATTCTGGTTTTATTCCTGCACTGCGACATGCAGCACCTGTTGCAGAACAGCTGTGATCAGTTTAATCAGATTACAGCTGTTATAATGTTTATAGAGAAACTAAGCCTCAGGTCAGCTTTGTTTTACAGATAAATTGGTCTTTAAAATGTTTTGTTTATGTTAAATAATTAACTGTTAGCTGTCGTGAATCTGGGTTCATATTAAGTAATCATGTGTAATAATCTGTGCATCATAAATCATACTCTGTTGTAATTGGTTCTGATTGGATGTCCATTCATTTCAATATTGAATTTAGTTATTTATGTGGATTAACCATCAGTGGCTGTTTACAGTCAACAGTTAGCAGCGCTAATCATAAACATTAGTTCTACACCAGTTTGGTTTTTACTTGATCTGAACTCAACAGCAGCTAACAGTTAATTATTGAACGCAGCGCCATGCTGTGTTAGTTACAGCACAGCGCCATCACCAGGACAGTGTTGTTACTGCACCTAACGGTACGTCTCCCTTCAGGAAGGGACTCTTTGGACCAAGCTTTCACTCAGTTTCAGTTTTGCTAACTCAGTCATTACCCTCTTCAAAATAAGAGCATGGACATAAATGTATAACTACTTTAAGAACAAAAACTCCAACACAGATGTCAAACTTTAGTCCAGATTTTAAATAAAAATTAATTTAGGAGTGTGCTAGATGTTTTCAAAGTTAGCTAAAGCGCTACAGCTCAGCTATTAGCATGTTAGCCGTCAGATTAAGAACACGTCGTTGAGATGATGAAGTTTGTTTTAGAGCCTGATAACCTGAAGAAATTAAGATTATTAAAGTTAAAATGTGTGAAAGCTTCACTGTCCGTCCTTATCTGTGTAGCATCATCTGGTTCTGGTTCTGACTCAGGCTCCAGTGACTCTGGGACATGAATACTAAAGTAGTTTTCTTTTTGTTTTAGTCAATGATTGTTTGAATTTAACTCTTTAATGACATTTTTACACATTGTTTTGGTATTTTTTAATATATTTTTGTGTTGGGTTTTGTTTCTAGTTGTTCAGGGACACAGAGGGTGGTGTGTGTTGGTTCAGTGTGTGTGTGTGTGTTGGTTCAGTGTGTGTGTGTGTTGGTTCAGTGTGTGTGTGTGTGTGTTGGTTCAGTGTGTGTGTGTGTGTTGGTTCAGTGTGTGTGTGTGTGTTGGTTCAGTGTGTGTGTGTGTCGCGGACACAGACACTAGCATCCCTTCTCTCCACCCCCTGAAGGCTGAGCGCCCTACATTCAGCCATCAAGCTCTCTCTTACATAAAGCCAGCGCCGCCACACACGCTGTTGCTAGGCAACAAGCCCCGGAGCCCCATCATGGAGTCTCTCTGGGCCGCGGCTGTACCTGAAAGTCTTCAAATGGGTCAGCGAGGACAAAAGAAACGAGACAAACCGCAGAGGAAGAAGAAAAAGAGACTCTGAGTGAAGAGTCTCTGGAGCCGGTCTGAGCGCCGCGCCGCGCAGCACCGCACCGCGGGACAATGAGGCGGCGACACCAGGGGTCCAAACGGCGGCGGCAACAGAACCAGGCAGAGCCGGGCTATTAAAGGAGACTCAAAACATTCAAATGCAGCTTCACTGCAGCAAAACGAGATGCACAAACTGTCAATGATGAGCTTCTGATTCATAAACCTTTCAGTTTAAAATCCAACTGGTCAAACAGTTCAGAATGCAAAATGATTTACTGCCATTTTAACAAACATTTTCTGTTAAAAGAAATACATTTAAAGAGCCGAGAGTGGCTGAGTGTGCAGGTTCTGAACAGAGCGGACTCATTCATGATTAGATTGAATTTTGCACAAAGTTCTGAATTAAATGACTTCATGTTTTGCTGACAAAATGAGAAAAAGGATGAAATCCAGATAAGTGCAGAGTGAGGAAGAGCATCTGGAGTTCACATCAATATTTAGCGTTAGATGCCAAAACTAATTATTCTGGATATGAGAGACTCAACAGAAAGTCCTGCAGTGACATCAGGCTTTATCTTCCTGCTTTATGAGATATCTGCAGACGTTTCTATGTTCTGGTACATCGCGGTCAAATGAGTGAACATGTATGATGAGACAAACAGAAGCAGAAAATCAGGATGAAAACCAAAATATTCTGAGACTTTTAAAGTCAAAGTTTGATTAACGCAATTTCACAAAAACAGTGAAATAAATACCAACATGACTGAGGCAGGAAGTAATCCTGTATGAATAAACTAGATATGGCAAGACATAAATAAAATAATAAACAGCTGAATATGGTAAGACGGAAATAGCAATAATGAAACCAAAACCAGATCAGAACATAAACACTGAAGACAGTTAGCATGTTAGTGTGTTAGCGTGTTAGCATGTTAGTGTGTTAGCGTGTTAGCATGTTAGTGTGTTAGCATGTTAGTGTGTTAGCATTTTAGTGTGTTAGCGTGTTAGCATTTTAGTGTGTTAGTGTGTTAGCATGTTAGTGTGTTAGCATTTTAGTGTGTTAGCGTGTTAGCTTGTTAGTATGTTAGCATGTTAGCGTGTTAGCATGTTAGTGTGTTAGCGTGTTAGCTTGTTAGCGTGTTAGTGTGTTAGCGTGTTAGCATGTTAGTGTGTTAGCATGTTAGTGTGTTAGCGTGTTAGTGTGTTAGCGTGTTAGTGTGTTAGCATGTTAGTGTGTTAGCATGTTAGTGTGTTAGCGTGTTAGTGTGTTAGCATGTTAGTGTGTTAGCATGTTATGTTCTTCCCAGAAACACGTGAAATGTCTTCAGGAAGAGCTGAAACATTTCAGTTTGATTCATTTCTTATTCTAAATTGATCTGCTGTCTTTCTCTGGTTGTAACAACTTCTGACTAGTTGATAAAAGCAGCAACTGGTTGCAAATTGTTGCTCTCAAAACTGCAACTGGTTACGGCAACAAATGATTTATTTGTAGCTTGTTACTTGAAACGGTTTCAGTTGTTGATTATAACTTGTTGCTATAAATAACAGCTTATTCATAACAATATTGACTTATTTTATTACGTCATTATTTCATTATTTGTTCTGAAAAGTAACATGTTACATTTTAGAATTAAGTTTATAACTTATTAGTTATCTGTTAACATCCAAGATTAACTCTGACATTTTAAGATGAGCTAATTCAGATTAATAAATGGTTTTATGAGTGAATGAAGATGTTGATTTTCGCTCCAGGCTGCTGTTCCTCTGAATGGTTTCGGTTTGTTCCAGAAACAAGATGGAGGCTGTGCTGAAGTTTAATCAGTTTGTGTGAACAGCCATCAGAATATAACCTCTGACTTATTCTCTGTGATGCAGCAGCAGTAACTCTTCCTGAGATTTTTCACTCATTTGACTATTTTTATTACTTTATTTGTTCCGTCGTTTCTTTTGATCAGAAGTTTTTCTCCTCCAACTTGCAGGGAGACAAAAACAGAGCAGCATCCTCACTAATTTTACACTAAAAATAAATTCGTCTTAAGGTTTTCTGACAGCAGCCTCTCGTCGGAGGTCGAGCTGAAAAGCTGAAAATAGTTTTGCTGTTTTTCGTGTCGCCTGAGCTTCTTAAACCTCTTTAGCAGACGCAGCAGGGGACGAGCGCCGTCCGTCCCAGGAGACCAAGTCGAGGGAGACGAGGCGAATCTGGGACAGTCGATGGCGTTCTGGTTGACTGGCGACGGCAATCTGCAGCAATCTGCAGCAATCACTGAGCTTCACCATCGAAGTGCAAACAAGGAGAGTTGGTGAGTGAAAAAAGGATTTTATGATAAAAATATAATTCACAGAGTTCTGTTTGATGAGAACCAGCAGTATTAAAAATAAAGTAACAAAAATCACGTTTGAGTCCCACTAATAATAATGTTTCTTATTAGTTAATGCAAAGAATAAAATGAGCTCTTGTTAATTAATTAAAGCCATTTCAGTCTCATTGTGATCTAGACTCTCATTAGAGCTCAAAATATTTAATTATTGACTAGTTTTATTATTGCACAAGTCAACAGGCCTGGAACTAGTTTGTTCCATGTTGTTGATCACTTTAAATAAATGACTGTACATGTAAAGCTGCACTGATGAAGGTATTTAATGGATCTGCCTGATTGGCTGTAGAAAATATACAAACTAATTGATTATTGAAAGTCTGTGGAACTAATCTAAATAAAAAATGAATAAAGAGCCAAACCTGACAGATCTGTGAAAGTTCAAAAACTTGGATCAGGTGTAAATGCAGTGAAATGATCTCCAGAGTCTGTTGATGGATTACAAGTGATCCAGAGTTACGTTCATAACTGCAGTCTGAACTGATTCTGATCTTTTTACCTCCAAAACATGCGGTTTGAGTTTCTTCCTTTTGTGGAACTAAATCATATCCGATAGTTTTTAAAGTGTCCAAACGATCATGTTGCATTTTACCCGACTTTTATGTGACCGATGTGAGACGTGTGTCGTAATTCTGCCCCAGAAGAATCCAGATAATTAATCTGGACGTAAACGATGTCTGAAAAACTTAAATCCATCCACAGACGACGGCGGCCATCTTAACACTTCATATACGTTCTTCTGCATATGAAGTCGCTTTGGAGTCGGAAACCGTTCACACTGAAATCTGATTCCAGTTGCATTTAGTTAGTAGAAAGATCAACGTAAAATAATCCGATTTCAGCAGAAAATGGAGACTGAGGGGAGAGCGCTGCTGTGTGAGCGCAACCACGAAGGTTTCCTGACTTCTCAGACGAGAACCTTTACTCGCCTTCATTAAATATGCATTTAGTGACAGAATGTAGAAACAATCAACATTTAATGTTTTAACAGTATTTTCATTTTCTGTATTCTGTATTCTCAACAAACAGCAAATCAAATGATAAGAATCACATATTTACCTTCAGGCTCGGTGATTTTTAAGTTGCTTTATTCTTCACAGAAACAAATGATGCAGGATAAACTGATAATAAGTCTGTGTGGGGGGGTGTGTGTGTGTGGGGGGGTGTGTGTGTGTGCGCTCAGCTGTCAGCTTCATCACGACACAAGTAGCTGCTATTATTAGCTTCACTTTGATCCAGCTTTGTTCACTAATAAAACACTCTTCACCTTCATGCTTCGAGTTTTCAGCTCCTGACAAGCTGAGCAAAAAAAACATCAAACACGTCGTTGTCTTCTTCTTCTCCTCCTCCGCCATCGTTCCTGTCAGCGTGCCTCAGACTCAGAAACGCCGCTGTAGTTTCTTAGCAACCACTACACTCATGAAAAAATAATGAAGCAGAGTGAGAAGGTGCTGTACTCTGTGTGCTTCCTGCAGCGAGACTCACTGAAAATAACTGAGATTTATTGGACTCTGAGGGGTCAGAGGTCGAGCCTCAGACGTTCCCACTGCGTCCAGCGAGCGTCCGGCGCTCTGGCAGCGATCAGACGACTGGAACCGACAGCCTGAAGTTGCTTCTGACTAATTTTAGCACAATGAGAGCGAAGAAGAGCATCGGAGAAATTACTGGAGTCATTAAGTTCAGATTTCCCAGAAGTCGCTGTTTAAAGAGACAAATGCAGCTAAAAATACTGGGAAGTGGAGCAAACAGCCTGAAACGAGTTAAAAATACAACCTAATGAAGGAAAAAACAGCAAGAGCTGCGCTTAGTTTTCACCTAAACGAAGAGAAACAGTCTTAGAAACACAGCTGTGAATCAGGGGCATTGCAGGAAGAAAGAGCTGCACATTTTTAAATAAATCTTAGAAATTTTCTAGCAAAAACTTTTGAGTTTCAAAAATCAAAAATGTTTAACTTTGGAAAATCAGACATTTCCATGTTTTTTTTCTAGACATTTTCAGAGATTAATCTCAATATTTTGCAGTTTTTATACTTGGAAATTTTTGACTTTCCAAACTGAGAAATTTTCTTTTTTTTTTTCTAGATTATTTAAAAAATATTCTCTGATAGAGTGAAGCTGATGGCGGCATGATGCTGTGGGAAACCGATCAAATGGAAAAAACAATGGAGAGAAAAGCTGAAAGAAACTGACAGAAAAAGAGGTTCATCTCGCTTTTTGAGCTGTTGAGTGGCCTAGTCAAAGTCACACTTAAATGTATCCAATCTTATTTAACTTGAGCTAATTTGTGAAGAAAATGAGCAAAAATTTCCGTTTTTACAATAGAAAAAATGATCAAATCCCCCAAAAAACGTTCATCTGGAAATTACAGAAATGTTGTTTCACAAATAGACTATTTCTGAAACATTTTCAAAGCATGTGTCATTTTCTTCACAGGGCATCACTTTCTGTGGCTCTGTCACATGAAAGCCCAACAGAACAAACTGAAGTTTCTCTGAATGTTTCAAACAGGTGAGAAAGTTAGGAAGGAGGAAGAACTCTGATCATTCCAGGAACAGACTGCAGGTGATATAAGGAGACTCTGAGGTTCTGCATCAGATATAAAACCAGTTTTATCCACAACTGATGGGGAATTTTACCTCTTTAAAGTCAAATCTCCTGTTTGATTCGTCCAATTTGCAACAAAAGAACAGAAATGAGCCAAGACAGAGAGCGGTACAGTCCAAGTAGCTCTGCGGATGAGAAAACGACGCAGTGAGTGTCCAGATGTGGATTTACACGGCAGACATGGCGCCCCGATGTGGGACGAGCTGCAGAGGGGTGAAAGGTCAGGATGATGGAGTCATTCAGATCCGAACATCTTCCTGCTCTGTAGGTGAGGTTTGAATCAAGGGCTGAATGCAAACACACGCCACACTTTTCAGATTGTTGCTGTTGAAAACTTTACATAACGGTGATTTATAGGAAAATTGTAGTTGAATATAAGACATTATTTGTTTTGTCAGATAAAATCCATTAATACGTTGATGTTTATGAAAATGTCAAATTCCCAGAAAAACAACTGAATTGTGCGTCTGAATTTTAGCGTTTTATATTGACCAGTTCAGTCTTAATTCTGAATTTTAGTGTGTAGTTTGGTTTAATTTTTAAGCTCTTTAATAAACCTTTTACTGTTTTAAATGCACTGTAAAAACTGACTGCTGTCTGTCGAGTCGCATCGTTTGCTGGAACAATTTTTAACTGCATTTGAGGAGAAATCGGAAACAATAAAGCAGAAAAAGAGATTATCCGGATGTTTCCTCTGTGTTTGTGGAAGCCGTAAAGTCGGCATATGTTTGCTTTTAAACGCAGATTTAGAGTTTCAGAGCCGAGTTCAGTGATCAGTGAAGAGCTTTAAATCGTCCAGCTGCTCCTGCCGGCTGAAGCTGCTCATTATGGACGAATTAAACGAGCCGCAGCGATGAGCTGTAATCACCGTGTGTGTGGGGGTGTGTGTGTGTGTGTGTGGTTCTGTCTTCACATCAGCTGCTCTCCCACATAAACCCACCTCAGTGTGTGTGTGTGTGTGTGTGTGTGTGTGTGTGAGAGAGAAATGGGCGCTCTGCAGTGGATGCTTTGGCGCCTGTTGCTAGGCGAACCTCGGCATCAGAGCGTCCTCAGCAGCCAATGGCGTTGGAGGAGCAGAACTCCTGACCAATCAGACGCTGCGCTGAGGTTCAGGGTCCAGCTGATTTCTCAATGGGGTTCTGAAGAGTCGGGCATCAAAGCAGGTATCTGCAGTTATTTTCATCCCCACACACACACACACACCAGCGCTCCTTTGACTGGGCCGTTGTTGACTGAAATGAACTTTAATTCTGTATTTTTCATCTTTTCTTTCTTCCTTCTGTTTTGTCGCTTTTCAGACCATCTCCAAATGTTTCTGAAAGAGTTAAAGATACAAAATATTTTCATTAAATCTGATTTTCATTAAATTATGATTTTAATGTATGAAATCAGAGGCAGTAATTATGGCTCTATTTATGAATGAAATCAGGGATTCATTTAAAAACGCAGGAGGATCTCGCTGCGCTAAAACGAGTTAAGAGTTTATGTTTGCTATAATTGGATTTAATTAATATTAAATTACTTACTATTGTCATTGTTAATAACATAAAGGAAAATCACTGAACATTGTCAGACATTAACAGTCAATACTGAGACATTAATGTAAATATTTTATTCCAGTAAAAGTCAGTGAAACTAATCCCAGCCAGGATCTCCTCTCTTCATTTAGTTTATTGGGTTTTAAACGTGTTCATAATTCTAGATTTGAATTTTATTAATAAAACTTTTGATTCCTTCAGTTTTCTGGAAAAACAGATTCAAACTCCTCCAACAATCACAAAAACTAAAAATCAAAATGTTACAACTGGAGCAGAATTTCAAACTGATTTGTGACTAATTATATTTTCTTCCTAAATCTGAACTTTATTTGATTAATTAAATAAAGTTAATTAATTAAGTCATTGGTGTTTCTAAGTGTGTAAAAACCTGAGCAACTTCAACCAGGAAACTTTTGAATTTCTGACATTTGGATCATTTTAAATGTCAAACTTCCATCATCATGTTTGCAGATTTCTGTGGGTTTAAACATCAAGTTTATGTTTTGATATTTCTGGTGTTTTAATATTCCTAATATTTCTCACGTCTCTGATGTTTCTGACTCCTCCGTCTCCCTCCTCGTGTTTTTACGAATGTTTTTTTTCTGCCTGAGTGTTTCCAGCTATTGTCCTCGTTCCTTCAGCTGAACCTGCTTTAAATATTCTCAACATTATGTAAGATTAACCAAGAACAGGGAGCGAGGGGGGATCATGGGAAGTGATGAATATTTCACACTCGCTCCACGAAGAGGCTGGAAATAAAAACCCTGTGAATGCTCATTTCTGCAACTCGGTTTGTTTTCTGCTTTCCCAGCGGACTGCAACGGACCTGAGCTGCAGGAAGTTCACTGTAAAAATCATTTTTCACTCTGTCATAAAATAATGCATGATGCTAAAATCAGTGGGATGAAAACGATATTCGGATCATTTCTGGAGAAAAAGACGCTTCACAGTGAAAGATAATGAGAGGAAACGTCGTAAACATTCGACCTTATGCAGAGCGACTGTTTTAATTTAACACATAAAACTCAGTTTTTAGCATTTTATAAGTAAATGGGATTTATTTTTTCTACTTATTTGCTTTATGATGCACCAGATATTAATTTGTTGATTGTAAACATTTGTCCTGTTTTATTGCTGGTTTTTAAGTGCAACTGTGAGGAACTGATGGTCGGCCATCTTGGATCTCTTTATGTTCTTCAGAATGAATCTGTTCATTTCCATGGCGATCGCTCAGCGTAACACGGACATGATCCAACATGAAAACAAATCTCATTTCAAACGAGAAAAAATTTAATAATTAAGAAGTAAAAAAATATAAATTTCATTTCCAAATTTAAATTTCATTTTGTGAAAATCACATGTATTTACATGTGATTTTCACATACATGTGAAAGTCACATGTGATCACATGTATACGTGTGATTTGGAACGTTTCGTGGTAAAATCACATGTGAATCACACATTTGTGAATCACACAAATGTATACATGTGATTTTTTTGTAAAGGAGATGAATCTCGTCTCATCCAATTATTTATTCAGTGTATGTAAACATCTGGTTGCAACTGTGTGAAACAAAAATCTAAAATCGAAGCAGAATTGTGTTAAAATGAGAGCAGCACCAGAATAAGAGAGAAGAACATGGTGGTGTGATTCATTCTCCGTCCTGGAACGTCTCTGACGGCTCTCAGTGTCTGGAGACCAAAGCAGACAAAGATCCAGAAATGAGAGATGCTTGACTCCGTCTCCTGACCCTCTGCATGCTGCTGATAAGCGGCCATGTTTCTGTGCTTTCATGCTTCAAATCGTATCAAAAGCACATCCTGGTGTGTGATCGGGCTTTTTAATCAGTGCAGAAAGCTAAATTCAGATAATCACTTTGGCATTCTGTGTCTCTTTCCAGTGGATGTGACAGAAATGAGTCCTGTGTAATTACAGCTTGTCTGCCTCTTTTATCTGAAATGTTCACACTGCGTCGATTGACGGAGTGAAATTTGTAACAACAGTCAGCAGAGACAAAAGCTTCTTTTTCTCCATTGTGCTCCACTGTAAGCCAGCTTTATTCTGACAGTTATCAGGCAGGCGTGTGGGTGTGTGTGTGTGTGGGTGTGTGTGTGTGTGTGTGTGTGTGTGTGTGTGTGGAGACGTGTTTCACTGCCGGCTGCAACCAGAACCCGTCCTGAATCGCTCAGTAGAAGAACTTTTTCTGCGTCTGGTTTTAATAAATAAAACTGGAACCAAACTTCATCATCATAACGGACCTCTAAAAGCTCCACATGTTGAGACACGGAAACATAAACAGGTGTGAAAAAGAGTTCTATGGAAGCCCATTAGTGCCAGGAAAGGAAAAATCAAAGCTGAAACCAGAAGTCAGAATTTTGAGTTTAAAAGTAGCAAATATGAGATTCAAAGTCATAATTACCAGATTGAAAGTCAATTATGATATACAAATTCAAATGATAAAATAGTCATAATGTCAACTTTAATAATCATAGTTCTGAGATACAAAGTCACAATTTCAACTTTCAATGTCATATAAATGAAAAAAAGTTGAATTATGAGATATAATTTTGAGATAATGGAGGAATCCTCAGATAAACAGCATGACTTCCTATTTCATAGTTGTAATTATGACATCAAAAATCATAATTATGACTTTAAAGCTCATAATTATGTCTTCCTGTTGAACTTTTTTCCTTGATGGTGGAAATGAGCTTCTGTATGTTTGTCCTTTTCTGATTTCCTTTTTTTAAACTTGTTTTTCACATTTTTTTCAACACTGAAATGTGAGAAACATTAAACAGGAAATCAGGAAGCAAACATTTTTCCACTCCTCTGTAAGTTTCTAAAGTTCTGCTCTGTGTTTGTGGGTTTTATTTGAACTGGATGGTTTTCATCCAGTTCCTGTTTCTGTGTTTGCTTCCTCTCTTATCTGACCGTGTTCTGCCTTGGCTTCAAAATGTGGGAACGGTTTAATGATTGATAAACGGCGTTTGGGCTGAAATAAATCAGACGGGTGAGATGAGGTTCATGATTAACAGCAGCAGGGAGGCTGAGCAGATAAAACCATCAGTCATCAATGTTTGGCGAAGCTTCAGACTTTTCCTCATTCCTCTGCTCACATCAATGTTTTCCTTTCTTTCATAGCCGGTAAAATTATAACCCAGCAGAGGCAGCGGCAACATTCAGAGACAATCTAATAATATTTCATCTGAATGATCCGAGTCAACTGAACGAAACGAGACTCGGAGGCACAGAACCGAAACCATCAGGAAGTAAAAACTGCCATTTATTGTTTCTCTTAACAGAAGCAAAACATTATCGAATGTTAATTTCATGCATATTTTGCCTTGTTATATCCACAAACAAACACAAAACCGGTGCATAACTGTGAGGTGAAAAAAAATGTAATTTATAAAAATATCAAAATCTGAAAAGTGTGGTTTGCTTTTGTATTTATTCTCTCTTTACTTTGATTGAATTAAGAGCATTCAGTTGGTTTCGAAGTCACATAAACAGAACCATTTCCACCTGATTGTAATTGTGTCTCATTATAATTAACAATAAAAAGGAAGTGAGTTCTGTCATAAATTATGATTAGAAACATACGGTGCTGTAAAAAAGTATTGACTCCCTTACATGTTTCTAATGGTTCTGCTTTTTTCCATTATCTTTTAAAAAGAGAAGAAATCCACAAGAAGAGGGAGAAATATTCAGTCAGACTGACAGCCATCAGAAAACATTCCAGATCCATCCATCATGTAATCAGTTCCAATGATAAAACATTATTTTTCTCTAAGGAATCTGGCTTTGCAGCAATTCCTCCTCCATGATGAGCATGAACCGACAGCAGACAGTCGATCTATTGGAGACTCTATTGGAGACTTTTAGTCCTTCAGATCACCAGCAACCTTAAAGTTGTTACATCGTTGAGTAAAATCAAGCGGACTGAAGAAAAACCAGAGTGTAAATTCATGTCATGTCAGCCATCTTTGATCCGTTCCTGAAACCCACACCAGCTGGTTTTCATGGATCATAAAGTTATGCAAACTGAAGTTACAAACATAAACTCACTTAATACGAATGTTTTCTGATTAAATGTTTTTTGTGTTAGGATTTTCGGCTGCATCAAAATGGAAACACTTTGAATCATTTGATCCACAGCCGGACGTTACTACTGGTGGAAACGACGAAGAAGACGCCAGGAAGAGGTAGGCTGATGAAGACGGCCCTGCAGGTTTGAACAAACTTAAACACGTGGGATTTTAATTACGTTTCTTATTTAATGGAAACGTGGCAATTATGAATTTGTGCTTTTCAACATTACCAAAATCTCAGTGGTCTCATCAAACTCTGGTTTTGCTGAGTTTAATTTATGCCAGAGAAAATGTAAGATTTATTCTCTGGGTCTTTAAACTCTTCGAGCTAAATGTGTTTGGCTTGAAGACCAAACACATTAACGACTCAACCCTGGAATTTTGTATCGTTTATTTTCCAAAGAACAGAAAGTGATTCACCTTTATGTCCAAAGCAAATGTTATTTTCCAGGCTGTGGCTGCTTTATGTCACATGTGGGATTCCTCAGGGTTCGGCCCTCGGGTCACTTTTGCTTGGCATCTACATGTTGTTCCTACTTCAAACTGTAAAGCATCTGGTGTTAAACTTTGCTGATGTCAAGCATCTTTTATTTCTGTCACCAAACGAATACAGGAACTACGCTGGGTGACACTTTATGTAACATTTAAACGTTCTTTATTTGGGTTTCCTTGCTTTCTGTGAAAAGACCTCAGTGCTTTATTAGCAGACATTGTCTTCACATGCAGAATGAATTAACTGTATTTTAACAGTCATCACACCTCTGATTCCCAGGTAGTTCTTCTGGTTCCCTATAGAAAAAAAATCACTTGCACAAGATCTTTAAGTCAATTTCTGACATTTTATTACTGTTGCACCATTTATACAAGTACATATAATTTTAACGCATCAATTTCCATATCATTTTTTTTGTCTGTTTGCTTGAATGAACATGTAGAAATAGCTGCGGTGAGACATGGAATGAAAATATCGATCGTAGTTGATGGCATGGATGGAGACTGAGAAATTATCAATACTTATTTGTTTTTTTTTGTTGTTTTTTTTTGTTTTTCACTTGACCAAAAAGACAGGACTACAGGTTCACCCAACCACAGACATGCAATTTACTGAGTCAAGAGAGGAAGAAAAGAAACATAATCAAGTGACACACAACCGTCCTCGGATGTTTGTTTCTGCTACGGTTCAACGAGTGCTGGAAGGAAGACGCCGTGTGTCGGTGATGGAGACGGACGGTGAGGTGACCACACTTAAATCTGCATTTATGCACAGGAGGGAACAGGAAGGCCTGGCGGTCGGAGTTTAGGTTGCTGGTATTCTCAGTATTTTACTCTCCAACGATGCAAAGACAGTTTTACTAGAGCCTGGGTGAAACTGGTGGACAACCGGGTCACAATCTGAACCCGTTACGTCACAAAGATGGGAGAATAACTACCTCCTAAACTTTATTTTCCTTCTTTGTTTTTTTAATTCAACATTAATCAGAGTTACAACATTGCCACTGAACTTTCTATTTTCCCAGTTTCCTCCAGAGCTACACAGATGGGATGCTAACAAACATGCTAACAAAAAGGATTAATCAAATCATTTTCTTTTCCCAAACTGTTTCAACCTCTGGTGGAAACAGCTCCAGGTTTGATCCATTTTAGGTCTGGTGACGTCAGAGTAGCAACAGTTTCAGATGTTAAAATGTATTTGGCACTTTAAATCATGACACTCATTCAGAAATAACTGAACATGACATTTTCAAATTTAAGTTTAAAGAAGTCTTACTTATATTTTGTAAATTGTGAGCAGTGTGTTATTATAAGCAACATGAAATCATTTCCTAGAGCCAGTATGTGTGAACCTCAAGGCTGAGTTCTTGGCCCCCTGACGTTTAGTTTAAATATTAATGATTCTCCATGTTTGCTGATTTCCAGATGTTTGCTGGTGTTGCTGCTTTAAATGCAGCTGCTTAAATCCAACACAGCTGTTTCTGTGTGTGGAGTTTGTTACAGGATGGATTGAAAAGTCAGAACTTCTGTTAAAAACAGAAAATGTTTCTTCAAATGTGAAATCTTTGACTAATTGGTAACAATCAAGTCTCAGAGGCCGGATATCTTGGGTGTCAAATTTGACAAACATATCAAGATATTAAACCAAAGCAAAATTAACCTGGAACTTTTTACCATTTTATGTCGTTTCTTTTCTAAATAGCAGAATGTTGAGGTGAAAAAAACTCATACCTACGTTTTGTGGCCTGATAAAATGGTTTCATTTTCTGTTGAGGAATATTTAAAGAGGTTAACCTAAATACTGAAGTATTAATGTAAAACCTAACAGTTAGGTTTTACAGCAGAGGATTTTGTTTCCTTTCTTAGATCGGGGAGGAAAAGCTTCGCAGGATGTTTGAGTGCCAGTTTAGTCTGCCGTCTTTAGAAAGACACAACTCAACATGTCGTTTCCTCCTGGCTCAGTAAACATCACCGTTTTAGCCTTACAAGGAAGTTCAGACAATCTCAGCCTGTCTGCTGGATATGTCACTTTCTATTGGATTAAAAGACCAGAGAATCGCTTTAAGCTTCATTGGAACATTTTAAAGGTATTCTTGGCAAGGCTTTGCAAATTTTTTAAGTATTACAAATGCTAAAAAACCACTTAGTTTTCTTACAATATAGCTAAGGGTTTCAGTACAAAATGTAGAAGTTTATGTGAAAAAATCCTACAATTATTTGCAAAGCCAGCGATTTTCAACCTTTCAAATTCCCCAGGAAGCTTCAGTATTCTCAGTCAGAACAGTTTCAGCTCCACCGCCCGGGAAAACGGGACGTTCTGGGTCAAAACTGGACAGATGTAATGCAGATCCAGCTGGTGAAATGACCTTTGACCTCTGACCCCTCTGCAGCGGAGGCTGCAGGTGAGAGCATGAATGCAGGCCTTCTGAAACGGGAATCTGGAGGTTATGAGTGGATGAAGGATGAAGGTGACGTTGCAAAGGCGCGCGGCCGACAGACTCGTATCAAAGTTCAAATACTACAGCAGAAAAAATAGATTAAAACATAACAATAATAATAGCAATAATCATACACATTGGTGGGAAACGTCTCCAGTCCTCCTTATTCAACAAATCATCATTATCATCATTACAATTATTATTATTATTGTTATCATAATAATATGGGTGGGCTAGTAATTTCATTTTTAAATCTTTGTCATCGTTGAGTTAGGTCATTTGTTTCTTCGTTTGGAAAAGAAGCCGTCCATTAATCTTGAACTGCTACGGTTTGATCCTTGCTCGGCGCCTCCGTGGCGTTCGCCTCCTTGGCCGGAGCGTCGGCGGCTGCTGTTGAACTAGGTGCAGCGGCGCCATCTTTGGTCGCCGCGGGAGCCGCTGCCTCTGTGGGCTTAGGGTCAGGCGAGGTCGCCGGGGCCGCCTCGGCTTTGGCCGCCGGCGCAGCGGGGGCCTCAGTCTTTTTGGCGTCGGCCTCCCCTTTGCTCTCGGCTGCGGCGCCGGGCGCCGCGGCCTTCGCCTCCGGCTCCTCTTTGGCCGGTTTGTCATCAGCCTTGGCAGCGTCGGCGCTTTTCGGTGCCTCTGCTTTGGGCTCGGCGTTGGCGGCAGGTTTCTCCGTCTCCTTGGTGGTGGGAGCAGCGTTCTTCTCCTCGTCCTTCGGCGCTGCGGCGTCCGCCGCCGGCGTCTCCTTGGCCGCCGTGTCGTTCGCTACCTCTTTAGCATCGCCGGCCGCAGGGGCCTCGTCCTTCTTGTCCTTCGGTGCTTCGTTCTCCTCGGCCGAGGCGCCCTCAGCCTTGGCGTCTTTGGACTTGTCGTCGTTTACATTGTATCCCTTCTTCTTTTTGCTGAGCTTGCCTCCCATTTTAACTCTCTGGCCTCTAAAACAGAAGGAGAAAGAAGTAAACTTAGTATTCTAATGTATATGGTTGTTATCCGAGCCTTTATGAAATAATTTACAACCATTTATCTTTTTAGGTATTTAAATGACAAACCAACACAAAACAATCCGTAGGTGTAAAGTGGAAGGAAACCATTTTTCTGCATCTATTGAACGTTCGGCCCATTCTTGTTATCTAAATATCTCAAGCAATGCAATGCAATAAGCATATCGTTTAACTCAAGATGAGAACAAGATGTAATTTGATTTGTGCAAACAGAATCTAGAATATGCTATAAAATATAAAACCAAAATACTGCAGAGCCCCTGGAACCACAACAACCTAAAATCTCAGAGGTTTTGCTTCCCTGCATTCGGTCAAATCTCCCTAAAAGTCAAATATTTTGCATAAATGCTTAAAGCACACACACATTTATGTATTAAACAAATCAAACTCATATAAATAACATTATTCTGTTTGCATGTTCACTGACAAACTATTGTTTGTTCATTGTATGAATATATAATATTTGTCACTACTTTTGGCTTTTTGTAGCTTTGTAACAGATATTTTGTGCTGCTGTAAGTTTTTGATTTGTGCTACAAAACGAGCAGCCTCAGTAGCACCAATGCTATAAGCTAGCAGCATAAACGTTCAGCGCTGTAAGGCTTCCTGAGTCAGTCTTTGGTTATTCTGAAAGAGTCGATGCACTTCAGGATGCGGAGATGGAAACACTTTCACTGAATGAGCTCTGACGTAACGAACTCTGTGCCGTACCAGAGGCACGAAGCCTCCATTCTTTTGAGATGTTTTCCATGCTGGTTTTATTTACCTCTACTTCCTGTTTATCACAGCAATGCGAAGCGTCAACATCTGATAAAATCAGGTTTGCGTCGCCTGGTTGATTCGCTCCATTTGATGGAAACTTTTTCTTTGTGACGTTTTAAAGTTGGCTCGTAATTCTGATGACATTTGGAAAACCCAAACCTGCTGGAGGAAGTTCTGGACTTCAAGCTGCTTCTGGTGAAAACGTTTCACCTCTTGGTTCTTTTACAACCCAGTTTTACTTGAGCAGAAGATGAAACAAAGCTGCAAATATTCATACAAACACTGGAAACATTGGATATGTAAGAGCAACGCGTCGGGCAACATGTTGCATCATATAATAACGTAGCTTCGTGCTAACTGTGTGGATGTTTAGATTTTCCTGCTCTGCGTGTGTCTCTAAACTCAACTCGTACTGATCCTTCATGTCAGTGTGTCTGTTTTCCATCAGCGACTGGAAACATGAGGTTAAAACGACGCCGCATGAAGACAGAAAGCCGGACTTGAGGTCAGCAGAGAGACGCGGATCCGTTTCATCTGGTCACCAGGAACCAGGTCTGTTTATCCTCCGTTAAACACAGAGTGGCACCATGAACTCAATGAACTTCATACGGATCCTTTGTGGAACATTGCATTCCATGCATGCCAAGAGGAAAGCCACACACACACACACACACACACTTTTCTGGCTCCTCAATCAGCTGAAGGTAGGTTTCACCATCTGCCTGCTTCACAGGGGAGGAAACTTCAACATGCAACAAATCAGGCAGAACAAGAGCAAACGGCTCTAAAAGTGATGGAGGGAAATCTGGAAGTAAAGCCTCAGAATCTCCTTCAGGTTCACATCTGGATGTTTAACTTCTGCATTCAGAGCAGAAAACTGAAACCGAGAAGCTTAAACTTCTGGAGGTCGAACTTCAACGGTAGTTTTACAGTTTATTTTAAACGTCCATCTCATTAAGTGATGAAAACTAAAAGTGATATTTGGTATTCCAGATGTACATAAGAGAAATTATGCCTCTGAAAAAAAAGAATTCTGACTTTTTTCTCAAAATTGTGACTTTAATCTCTGAATTTCTGACTTTCACCTCAAAATTTTCACTTTTTTTCCTCAGAATTCAGAAAAAATGTTATTTTTTTCTTCTTCCTATTATAACTACTTATTTAGTGGCACTGATCCTCTTCCGTACAGATGAAGTGTGTTAAATGAATCGTCTTCCCAGGCTGCTGCTCTCAGGCTCTCCCTGAATGGACCGGCGCCAGCCGTGAATCCGCTCAAAATGCTAATGGCCTCTGGGCCGCAGACTGGGTCAGTCCACCATTCACGCTGAACTCCTGACAGTCCGGCGGCAGGAACGCCGCTCCTGCCTCGGCTTTCTCCGGCCCACAATGGAGCGCTTCACGTCGCTGGACGCCGCTGGACAATGAGCCCCAATCAGCCGGCGGCTCTCTGCTGGGCGTGTGGTTTCACTGCCCTGCAGTGTGTAAAGTCCAACAAAAGACCAACTGAAACCTGCAGGACGGTAAATATGATCCTGTGACGCCATTTTAAACATCAGCAGAGAAGAAAAGCAAAGAAATACCAATCAGTTAAAAACTATTTCATGTGTTCAAATCATGCAACTGTTAGCAGAATAAATCCTGGAGCTGCAACCGACCAGAATCATTACGAAATGCTTTTATTCAGCGTTTCTATGTTTTTAATCATATTTGACTGTTTTACCTCAATAAATACAAAAGGCAGTTTTTAAATAATGTATTAAAGTCAGGGTGTATTTTGAACTATTAATTCCTCTCTTGTTGAATTGAATCATATTTGTGCTTCAGTTTGACGACATGAAGTAGGACGAAGACAAACGTGTTTTCTGTTGCAGATTTCTGCAGCATATTATTAATATTATTGTTCATTTAGTTTTTTTATATATTGTTAAAACTGTAAGAACTTTTTAGTGTGAACATTTATACACTGCTGTTACGCCTGAATTTCTCCTTGGCGTGAAAATAAAATCTGTTCTGTTTTTATTCTATAAATATAAGAAATATAATATAAAATAGAGAAAACCTGAGATCATAATTCATGTTTTAGCTTTTTGTTATCAACAGAACTGGTTGCACTGGAATCTCATTACTGGTTTCATAGTAATGGAAATACAAATGCACCGCACTTTTCAGATTTCAGCTCTTACATTCAGTTATCCTCTGCTCTGTTGTTTGCAGCAGAGCTTCAGCAGCCGTTGCCGTAAGAAGCTGAACTCTGTTTTAAATTTGCAGACTTTACTAAACTCCAACATGATGCATTTCCTCGCGCCGCCCAGGAATGTTCGCTGACATGATTAAAGCCTGCTGAGCTACTTTGTCCTGCTTTATTTCCGCCGTGTTCAGCAGTTAGCGCGCAGGCCCGGCCTCTTAAGGCTGCTGAGCTCACAAAGCGCATGATTGATCGCAGCAACATCGGCCCTAGCTGGAAAAGTATTTATGGAACATTATTAATCTCCAATCAGACCCGAGTCCTGCGAGTCGGGAGGCGGCGCAGCGGCTTCCTGAGGAGCAGATGGTCCGGCCCGCGTCTCCTCAGATTCTTCTCCAACTTCTCACCGTCTCTGGCGAGTCTTCTGTCACGCCTCCACAGCGGATCGGCTGAAACTCTGCAGTCCTGCTGCACAACCAAACACTCTGGTTATAACCTGGCAGCACTAAAAGTCCAGGGAGTTTTTGGATGTTTACTGATGACGAGTAAATTAAATGGATTTAACTTTTTGTTTTACATATTTACACTAAGTTCTTGATTTAAACAAGTTGAGGGTCTATGTGGTTAAAGCCTTTAAAAATGAACAGTTCCAGTTTTTGCTGCATTTCTTGAATCAACATTAAATGTATTTCGCAAAACAATTTGTACAAACAGCAAAACACTGAAGAAATCCTTAGTTTGTGTTCAGAATGAGACGTTTTGGTTTCATTGGGTTTGGATAAATTGACTCGTCATGTCAACATAATCTGATGTTCTGTTGTAAACTGCTGAACGTTTTGATTACAAGTATTGTAAATTATTGTGATGGAGATCAATGGTAAGAGACTGGATGATGTTTGAAACGGCAGAACAGAAAGAAACAAACTCAAGTAGAAGAAGACAATCTGAAGGAAATCTGCAAAATCAGTTCTGTAGGAATTATATGAGATTATCATTTTCATCTTCATGCTGAGAAAAATTCCTGTGTTAAGAAATGAGTTGATGAGAGGATCTCATCAGCTTCCTGTTGTGGGTCAAAGGTCGCATCCTGATGATGGAGAGACAGAAACTGGCATTATGTTCACTGAAAACTGTCACAACTTTTATATTTTCTGTCAAAGTTTGAGCAGAGAAACAAATAAAAAGCAGGAAAAGTTTCAATCCAGTAGTTTTCAGAAAAGGCTCCTGCAGGTCCTGGATAACCCCAGTTTTCCCCTCTCAGCTGATTCTGCGTCGCTGCCATCCAACATGACACCTTAAAGGTTAGCGCTGTCAGCGAGCGGCTGCAGCGTTTGCGCTCTGAAGCGTCGCCTGGGAAACGGACCTGACAGCAGGAGAAGCCGGAGCAGCTGGACCTCTGACGGTCCACACGCCTTTCACTGGACGCTTTGCTTCTACACATGAAATACATTAAACAGAAAACACTTTCAGAGGAGCGTTTTGCATTCATTACTCTAATCTCTAATTTCTCTGCTCATTTCTCATGCAGGTGAGACGTGGAGCAGTGAGGAAGCTGACATTTGGACCAGTAAACACCCAGAGCCCAGCAGTGTGAAGGCTGAGGTGACTGGTGGATTATAATGAGCTTATCTGGATCTTCAAAGAGCTTCTGAAAGGGATAACGCTGATAAACCGCAGAGGAAGAGCGGACCTCACAGAGAGAGGAGGCTAATCCAGCCAGCATGTGACACAGATCGGATCCCTGTGTGAATCCAGCCTGGGGGAACGCTGCACACGTTCTCCCTCCGTGTCACACTGACCTCCATTTTCAAACGCTTCAGCCTCGTCAGACACAACGAGCAAGCAGCTGCAACACACACTGCTGCTGCTGCATCAGCTCTGGTTCTGCAGCTTTAAAACGCAGGAATCCTCCAGGAACTCGTATGTTTCAGGAAAAGCAACTCAAAGCTGGAATACACTGTAAAAACAGGAACTGTTGCTTCAGATTGTCTGACAGTAAATTAAAGTTTCCTGTTTTATTTCTGTTTGTTAAATGGCTCCACAGTGGAGCAGCAAGAAGGATTTCTATTGTAGTGGTCTCTAGAGGAATAACTTTAACAAGCTAATTTTGATTATTTTACTCCATAGATTTTAAAATGGTTCTTTTTTTTTTTTTAACAGAATCACCTTTTTCCCCTGCAAAGATTCAACCCAGACCCTTTGCATTGAGTTTCTGGTACGATCATAAATCTGATGCACAAGCTAACATCCGCTAACAACAGAGGACAAAGCTGCTTCTCTCAGCGAACCGCAGGATCATTTCTGTTTCTAAATGACCTGATTGGATGCTGGGAAAGACTGTTGTGCTAAAAGCTATCAGAGAAACTATTGAAACCTAAAATAGCATCTCAATGCTAACATGTAGCAGCTAACACTAATGTTAGCATCCACATTTGTAAAGAAACTGCATGAATAATCAGGACTTGAAATTGAGAAAGTTGCTTATTTTGCCTGGTTTCCATTTAAAATGTGATTAACAGTCATAATATTAAGATATTCAAATGATTTTAGCTGGTAATTTTATGTTTTATATTTTTTAGTGTGGCTCTAACACCCTGCTGTTTGGACAGCTCAGCGCTGAGGTTCAGCAGTTCAGATGAAGAACGGTGCGCTCCCTCCCTGTTTCTGAATGGAAGCCGCGCACGGCGCCGTTTCTTCCTCCAGCCGGCTGATTTAAGGCGAGTTTGTTTCACCGAACAGCAGCAGGATGGGCAGGAAAACTGGAGCAGAAAATCTGACCCAACCTCACAAACACACACAAATAAAAACACAGGAAGAGAAACGAGAGGAAGCTGAGGGAACAAGAAAAGCTTGAGACGCTCACATTTAGAGATCTGACTTTCCAAGAACATCCAACACAAGATTCACTGGAAGGATTTTCTTTCTACATTCTCAGTCTGAACTGACAGAGTTAAAACAGCGTCGCCAGCATAAACGGCACCATCTGTGGAAATTGGTACTGGTCCCCAGTGTGGAAGCTAGCAGCAGGACCAGTGGCTTCCTCTATTTTTGTCCAACAAACATTTCTCAGTCTTCAGGAGGCTGACATCATCCGTCAGGCCAGAGATTAAAACAAAAAACGCTGACGATTGGATTTATATTCTGTTAGATTTATTTTAAAAATCAATATTTAAAGCAGGTGAAGAAACCAGCAGCAGATCAATAAAAAGGCAGAAAAAGCCTTCACAGGAAAGATGAAACTAAATATTTTATTTCTACAGTCAGACATGCTGTATTTGTAACGAAAACAAATTAGAAGATTTTAATAGCTACATGTGGAAGGTTGAAGGTTTGGACTGGAGAATGAATTTAAACTAGAATGAAGTCTTGCCAAGTTAAAATATCTCAAGTCTGATTTTTCTGGACAGTTTTCTGTGTGTTGATGTCCAGATGATGTTTATGAAACGCCTGACATTCAAACTTCAAACGTCTGTAACTCCTCAGCGTCATCAATGAGCGAAACTAATGAAGGTAAAACTCAAAGGAATCCTCCGCTTTATCCAAATTCACTGATGCAGTCTACAGCAGTAAAGATGGCCGCCGCAGCGCTCTGTTTACGGCAGTAAAGATGGCCGCCGCAGCGCTCTGTTTACGGCAGTAAAGATGGCCGCCGCAGCGCTCTGTTTACGGCAGTAAAGATGGCCGCCGCAGCGCTCTGTTTACGGCAGTAAAGATGGCCGCCGCAGCGCTCTGTTTACGACAGTAAAGATGGCCGCCGCAGGGCTCCGTTTACGACAGTAAAGATGGCCGCCGCAGGGCTCCGTTTACG